>CATIWF010097052.1:0-81877 GCA_949630135.1 Balakata baccata
AATCTCATTATCATGATCCCATCATGATTTCCTTCATGCTATGTTTCATATCATGGACTTTCATTAATTAGTTTAAGATCTATATCAATTCATATACAAATGAATACTAATATAATGAAAGAATGCCTTTATGAATGTGTATACTAAGTGCTTGAGGCGATTGCCTTTTGGGCACATCTCTAATACACCTATTCCAACAAAAGCATCATCATCATCATTGTAATCCATGTATTCAACTTCCACATCATCTGTTTGAGGTATTCGGTTTCTACCTCCCCTATTTCCCCCATTGTGATTTGGTGTGGCTCGTTCAACAGCTTCTAGCCTTGCCTCCATCCGCTCTAATATGTCCCTCATAGCCACCATATTTCTATTAAGACATGCAAACTCTCCTTGTTGAGCCTCACGCAGTCTGGCTTCATCAATATGACAAGCATCATTTTCTTCACTTTGGTTTGACATTGCTACAAAAGAATGTTAGAAAACAAAGAGAAAAAAGAAATAATTCAAGGACCTCACAAACACTCCCTCATGTGTTTCACCTCAAATGATGTGGGGTGGTCACTCGTGTTTAACTCAAACAAAATGTCACTCAAGGCTTCCTCACATCACTCTAGTTAATTCTTTTATGTTCTTAGGTGAATCACACTTTTTAGAACAATTCAAATATTTGAAGCAATTCAAGTAGAATTCCAAACTGAAATTCAAAAAAAAAAACAAGCTTAAAGTAATTCAGTCAATGAAAAAAAAATTAACAAATCAGAAGCAATAAATTAGGAAACTCAAATAGATGCAAAAGACATGTAAAAGAAGAAACAAAGATTTGCCTTGAATAAGAAAGAAACGAATTTAGAAGGTATTTTTTTTTAAGAAGAAAACCAAATCTGCCATAATAAGCAATATTCCTTAATGAACAAGGAATGTAATGATATGACAAGATATATAAGTCAATTAGAGACCAAATAGGAAATTAATAATTCCTAAATCAGACCTGCCAATAATCCTTAATGAGCAAGGATGTAATGATATGCAAATCAGCCTTGATTATGAAATTAATCACTCAAGAATCTGAATTCTCCCTTTGTAATCATTTTTTTTTGTTCCTTTTTTTCACGAATTTTTTTTAAACCTTAACTACAAATGCAAATTTGAATTTCAGAAAGCAAGCAATTTATTTAACTAAAGAAAAACAAGAACAAGACAAATGAACTCAAGAAATAGGATTAAAGACCGCAAATTATAAAGGATAAAACTTGATCTTGAGCCTGAAGTTGGGTCCGGATCCCACTTTCATGTGCCAGGTTCGTCCTCCTCCTTAAAGTGGAAAGGAATGATACATCACGAGTCTAGGGGGGTGTGGAACGGGTTAGGCCAGGTGGCATACAAAGTTGAAAGAAACTGGTGGCCCTTGTTTGATCCAGGATAAAGGAATAGAGTTGCGCCTCTGCTATTAGCTTAAGCTTTTAGCAGAACGGTAAGCGCTCTTTCTGGTTAAGCGTGTTATGGTAGAGGGAGTACCATGATAGGTGACCTATTAGGAAGTGCTTGGCTCAAAGCAGTTAAGCGGCCGATTAAGAGTTCTTGAGCAGGGTCAGTACCAGGATGGGTGACCGTCTGGGAATACCTTGGCCCATCGCATCAAGCACCTAGACCAAGGCTAGACAACCTAATCCTCTCTCATACATCTTGCCGATATGTATCGCTTATCCCCTTCATAATGCATCATTTACCCTAAAGTAGTCCTCAAGTAGAGAAATGGGCATTTATACCAAAGTATCTCTTTGTTTTCAATTACATTCTTTCTTGTTTACATCATATTATATATAATTCATGCATGTTCATATATCATATTTATGCTTACTAACATGTTTTCATATGTTTTTACAACATACTTTAACATTTGTGCATGATTGGCGTGTAACGGACCGACCAAACATCATTTAAACCTATTGCTGTGAATAGTTTCTTCACGTCTATAACAAATATGGCTGGCCGTGAAGCCTACTGGACTAAAGTGTCATGGTCATGACAATTTCAGAATGGTTATGACATCGATTGTGAAAGGTCCTATCTTATGCCTATGGGGAATTTTGTCAAAATTCCACTTCTAAACTCTTCCTCAACATGCATAGCCATTATTCATGGTCATTAGACATAAATACAAACAAGTTATCACAACTCAAATCATGCCCCAAAATGGGTCACAACCAAGCTCGCAACTCAAGCTTTACACACGTTCTGTGATGGCCCACTTATACACTAGGAGTGATCAAAATATATAAGCAAAATGCTTCAAAACTAGTTAAATAAACCTGTGCAAATTTAAACTTTTCATATAACAACTTAGTTCAACGTTTATACTCGATTTGACTTTATCTTTTTATATCACATATCACTTGCCACATGTCTCGTAATACCAAAATTAACCAATTTACGGCTTATAAGCCTTATACATATTCATATAAGTATCAATTGTATCATAAAATAAAACATTTTTTTCATTATGTACAAAACATGTTAACTAGTTCTGTATGCATAAACAAAATAAAATACAAAAGTGCAGTGTTATAGACCCATAAACTGAGTCCCAATATCTCCTATGAAATGAGCTTTGACTCTTCTTTATCAACTTTAAATCTACTATCTACAAGCTCTTGAACCTGCGTGAGAAAAACCCATGCTAAGCCATTTCTAGCTTAGTGATACATGTAAGCATTTAAGTTCTCCTAAGCAATCACACAAGTGCATGTCATACATAACTCATGGTTTTTTTATATAAACAAAGCAATACATGAATAATTTAGAAAATAACATACCAAGCTCATGCAAAAATATCCGTGTTCCTTTATATCACCATTCCTACACTACTTCTTAAGTCACTTAATAAGGTTTCACAAATTTTTTATTATTTATTTAGCCCAAAATCTCGTTCCGAACTATATGGATATGGGGTGTAAAGTAAGGGCAGTCGCAAAACTTCAACCACCCTACTCACCATAGTCTCAAGTCAAGGGCGCTCGTGGAGCTTCAGTCACCTTGACTGATCATAGTCACATCATCTAAATACAAATAGGATCAGGGGCGTTCGTGGAGCTTTAGCCATCCTATCCTTAATCACATCAATATCGGTTCCATAACCCCCTTAGTGGTGCACCAGCTATCCTAAACTGATCATCAGGTAGAGATTTGAGCAATTAAAGTCATTAATGATTTATTTCCAACATATCCGTATTTGCCATAATCAATATACCTCTTACACATGTATGACCAATGTGAATCTCATGATCAAAATCATGTAACCATATGATATTTCATTTTATAAAATCATGAAATAGTTATTGGCATGCTTTAATCATATTAAGAAGTCACAAAAATACTTGAAATTGTCATAAGACAATGTCATGTGTGTGAAACTTTGAGTCATGGGCATGACTCAAGTGGTGGACCTAGTTGTGACTCAAGTGGTGAACCATTCTGCATCATTTTAGACAATCAGTCATAGGTATGATTCTTAAAGTCACGAGTGTGACTCTATAAATCCACCAATTTCCAAGTTCTAAACCTATCTTTTAAGACATATATCCCACATATATTAATAACCAACCAAACTCACCTAAATTCCACAATATTTAAAGGTTCGTAGGATGCCTAACAACCAATTTAACACATATCACTCATAAATCAATAATCAACTAACACATTTATGATCATTTAATGCTTTTGCATGCCAACTTACTCAAGTCTACTCATATATGCTCTCTAACATGCCATTACATGCTCATAACAACTCATTTTGTGTATAATATGTCATTTCATTGTTTTTCACATGTCATGCCACACAATCCATCATTTTAACCTACCATTTACTCAATCCATACACACAAACATGCAAAATATGTGAACAAAAATGCATATATGTACAAACCTTAAAGGAGCATCACCAAAATCAGATTGAGGAGATTGTTCTAACCTCCTTGATTATCACCTTCCCCTTCACCTTGTTTTCCTATAACAACCATAACTAAATATAATTTCAATGTCTCTAGAAGGTATACAAAATCATAAATCTAACCTCATAGCTCTTAAACTAAACTTATTATGCATGATTCTCTCTCTTTATCATGGTTTCTTTCTTTTAACAACTTTATAAGACTTCCTTCATCAAGAAACCCAACACCCTTCTTCACACCAAAAACCTAAACACACGTGTTCTTCTTCCAACCAAAACAAAAGCACCAACCATCCTCAAATCATCATAAAGACATAGAGAGAACTTACTTTCCTTACCTTAAAATGGCAGAAATAAGTCTAAACTTGAGGGAAAAATTGAGCTCCCTCTTCTCTCTATAAGCTTCTCCTCTCCACTCTTCTCTCTTTATGTCTCTAACCTTCAATTCCTTCCTAAATCTTGGTTTTAATGTAGGTTTTACTGTTTAAACACTCAAAAACTTATAGAAATGTGCTAGGATATTGTCCTTAGATATGGGGTACTGTGTATTGGGGTTTATGGGGTTAATGGCAGAAGTAAAATAAAGAATAGCGGTGCAACTCCTTATATAACAGAGGAGTCATAGGCATGACTACATATGTCATAGGCCTGACACTCTAATAGTCATCAAAACCGCCTTAAAACTTCGAGAATTCTCCATAGAATTCCACTTTGCCCACTCTACTTGATAGTCAAGGCCGTGACTATTTCTTAGCTCAACTTTTCACTCTATTTTAACTTCTAACACTATTCCCAAACCAAAACTCATCAATATACCTTACATATACCCTATATATATACTCACATATGTTCATAATATACCTCTCGTATATTACTAATATTTCTTTCATATGTATATTTTTAAATTACCAAATTACCCTTCATTCGCCACAGTCTTCTAGGCTCTGCTTCGTGGGTGTTACAATTCTCTCCCCCTTAAAATGTTTTGTCCTTAAAACTTACCTAAAGTGTGTTTACTAAATAGTTGGGGTACTGAGCTTTCATTATTTTCTCCCTAGTGGTACACGCTTTTTCTAGAGTTCCTTAACCTCTTGTGCTAAGATTTGGACTAGTTCTTCTTCATATATCAAATCCGGTCTCACTTGTATACTTTCAACTAGTATGATATGAGAAGGATCTAATTTATATCACCTCAGCATTGAAACATGAAAAACATCATATATTTGACTCAACTTTGGTGGTAGAGCGAGTATGTATGCAATTGGTCCAATTCACTCCAGAATCTTGTATAGTCCGATAAATCTTGGGCTCTTGTAATACCTTATACTTATGGATATCACTTATACTTGTATTATATTATCATGTGTTATATGAGAACAAGAAATAATCATGTTTACAATAAGGGATAACTTTTTTTTTGAATCACATCACTATATCACTGTGCAATATTTAACAATTTCGCATAGTATTGCAGCTTGACTATAAACATAATATATTACATATGCAAATAATTCAGACACCATATCCAATTATTTCAAGTAGTAAGTTCAAGGTTAAATATATATATCTACACATCACTATATAGTTAATATATTTATATATATGCAGATTTACAACCCAAAATATAAATGTCATGTTCCTATACATACGTGCAATGCAAGGAGAGTGTAACACTTTATACTTATAGATATCACTTGTATCATGTTATCGTGTATTGTATGAGAATAAGATAGTATCCTATTTATAGTGAGGGATAATTTTCTTTGAATCATATAACAATAACACTTTGTAGCATTTAACAATTTAGCAAAGCATAATAGTTTGACTATAAATATATATATCACATCACTGCGTATTCACTATATTATACATATGTAGACATATAGTCCAAAACATAAAAGACCTATCCCTATACATATATGAAATGTAAGGAGAGAGATTGGTGAGGCTTAATCGATGACCTATAATCCATATTTTCTATATAGTATGCACTTTCAAAATAAGCTAATTACTCTTCTTTGCCTAAAAAATTATGCAATTTGGTGAGTTGCAACTCAATAAAAATAACCATCAAAAGCGTTATAAAGTCCCAAGCCAATCACAATTAAAAGTAATAATCGTTATTCATACACATTTTAAATGTCATTCTATTTATCAATATCATATGAATATAAATAATATTAAATCATGTAAGCATTTCACTTGTTTATGCTTATGTTATTTTCTTATTGTTGTGACCAGGCTAAATAGATATTGTCCTGTGTTTCCATGTAAACATTTACATTTGCTAGCTAGCTTGATCATTTGTAAAATTTGTACATTTGCTAGGCCATAGGCCTTTTCTTTTACTTTAAACATTTGTTTGGGCCATAGGCCTCTTCTTTAGCTTTACAATACCATTTAGCTAGTTACAATGCCTTTTAAGTTCATAAGCATATGCATTTGCAATAATCATTGCTTAACCATTACCTTTACATTGATGTGACTGGGCCAAGGTATTCCCAGACGGTCACCCATCTTGGTACTGACCCTGCTCAACAACGCTTAATCTACCGCTTAACCGCCTTGAGCCAAGTACTTCCCAAAAGGTCACCCATCATGGTACTGCCCCTGCCACAACACGCTTAACTAGAAAGAGCGCTTACTGTTCTGCCGAAAGCTTAAGCTGATAGCAGAGGCGCAACTCTATTCCTTTATCCTGGATCAAACAAGGGCCACCAGTCTCTTTTGACTTTGTGTGCCACCTGGCCAAACCCGTTCCACACCCCTCAAACCCGGGACGTATCATTCCCTCCCTCTTTAAGGAGGTTCGTCCTCAAACCTAGCATACAGAAGTGGGATCCAAACCCAACTTCAGGCTCTGATACCAAATGATGCAACTGGGCCAAGGTATTCCCAGACAATCACCCATCTTGGTACTGACCCTGCTCAACAACGTTTAATCGGCCGCTTAACCGCCTTGAGCCAAGCACTTCCCAAGAAGTCACCCAGCATGGTACTACCCCTACCACAGCACACTTAACTAGAAAGAGCGCTTACCGTTCTGCTAAATGCTTAAGCTGATAGCAGAAGCGTAACTTTATTCCTTTATCCTAGATCAAACAAGGGCCACCAGTCTCTTTCGACTTTATGTGCCACCTAGCCAAACCCATTCCACACCCCCCCGGACCTGAGACATATCATACATTCAACATAGTCTCATTAATCGTAGCATATCATTCATATAATTCACCTAAAAGCAAGTTGAGTCACATTGCACGTAGCACACAATAAACACGTACTAGAGAAATCGTTTGATAATTAGATTCACATTTTCTTTTGATATTGAACCTCTAACTTATTGTCTTTCACTTCCTTGAGGGTCTCCAATATGCTGTGAGTCTAATTGAATATATACTTGGTCAATTGGTAGCTAATTAAACTTAGTAAAACTTAAACAAATTGAAACATGCATCATATGGACCACTAACTAGGGTTTGGTATTATGGTAGTGTGACCTTTATATGTTCAGAAGCTTATAACTTTTTCTATACTAGTCCAATTTGTATGATTATTATTTTTAATTAAAGCTAACATGTAGCGATATAACATATATAAATTTCAAAGAAGTTGGGCCATTGTGTAATATTTGATGAAATTTTTATCCATATTCTGTCTTCTGACCTTAGGTAGTTTTGGGACACCAAGTTTGCCTCTTCATATCTCACAACGTACAAGTTATATTTTTATGAAACTTTTTATACACATATATAAGTTAAAATGAAACATTTTTCATGTTGAAAACTTTCATCTATTATGCCTCTAAAGTCCTCATATGGTAGGGTACTTGTGACTAGTCAAGAACAGAGTTGGCATCTAGACCAGTCTGACTTATGAAAGCCATATCTCTCAAAATACATAATATATTGAGGTGATATTTACGACAAACTTTAGCTAAGACATATACCTATAACTTTACTATTTTAAAGATTTACAAATTATGTTTATAATTGGCTCAAAATGGCCAAAAAAGTAATTAGACCTGCACAGGACAGTAAGCAGACAGCTCAACTATGGAACATACATGATTCCCTTCACCATATCTCAACATCTACCCAGAATCTGGCCACAAAATTTAGTATACAACTAGCTAACATAGAGGTCATGTTTTGAGTTTCCTCATTTATGGATTCTATCATATAGAAAAAGAATCAAAATGGCAGGTGATTTAGCTAGGTTCTACAACCAAACCAGTCTCAATCATAAGCCAATATCTCTTCATAGACATCAAATCTTGCAAATCTATTTATATAGCCATAAACCTAACATAAATATACAAATGTTATGTTTAACACTTTTTCATAATCAGTCTCTATAGGTATCAAAATTGAGTGCCAAAACACTACTTATGACAAACCCTAATCAGTCATAATAGACACTTAAATAAGAATGATGATTACTTACTAAGAACAAAATTGCAAGGGGTGAATTTGCTACAAACCTTAAGTGAAACAATAGAGAAAAGAAGGCTCTTATGGGGGAAGAATACGAAGAAACGGGCTGAAGAAAAAAAAGTTGTTCAGAGTATGTAAAAAAACAAAATAGGCAGCAATTGATAAGCCAAAAACTGCTTAACTTTCTTTGTCCTTTCTTCCTTTTCCTTTTTTTATTTACTTTTATTTCCTATCATTTAATTAATTTAACTAATTAATTTATTTGTTTATTTATTTATTATTATTATTATTACTGCAAAAAATGCTATTTAATCAAATAGTCTAATTTAATCTAATCTATGTCAAATTCTATTTATTTTGATTTAATCATTTTATGACATTTAATTCCTAATACCTTATCAACCTTATTTATTTTATGACTTGACATGTGTGACTTGCTCCTATTACGATAAACTGACACATAACAACTCTATCTTGTGAGTACATTCAAGCTAAAATCCAATGTATGCATGTGCCTCATGTGAATGATATACATAAAATGAATATCTCCAAATGAAATGTGTGTAATAATGCATGTGGGAATGTCGAGGGTGTTACAATTCTCCCCTCCTTTCTAAAAATTCCGTCCTCGAAATTTGATACTTGGAAACAAGTGTGGGTACTGCCTTTTCATATTCTCTTTTGTTTCCCATGTTGCCTCTTTTCGTGAATGGTTCCTCCATAATACTTTCACTAAAGGTATTTTCTTATTTTTCAGTTGGTTTGTCTTATATCTATTGACTTCTGCTGGTTCTTCTACATAACTCATGTCATCTGCAATCTCAATGGCTTAATCTTTAAGTACATGTGTAAGGTCTAATATGTATCTTCTAAGTATACTGACATGAAATACATTGTTGTGATCCCCAAACAATCATAAAAGAGAATTGAAAATGGTTTTCAATTTCTGGATACGGGCAATTCGCGGGTGCAAAATGGTTTGCGATCACAAAAGTGCAAGTATCTAAATTATTATTTTGATAATAATTTTATATATTTAATTGTATTTCCAGCACCTTTAAATCTTGATTATGAGATAATCTATATGTTAAAATCAGTGTCATTCATATTATAAATGGACTTGTTCGGTTTTAAAAATTTCAATGAATTTCGTATTGTAATTGATTCGTTTTGGGTATTTTATGAATTGGTTTGTTAATTTGGATTGACTTGAGCTAATCTAAAAATGCCTAAAATGATGATAGATAAGTCTATAATTTTGAAATTTTTATGAACATTGTGTGACTGGAAAATGAATGTGATATTAATTAAATTGTTTAATTAATTGATCAAGCTGATTTTATTTATGAAACAATATTATGGAAATATAGATTTTAATTTAAAATGTAATTTTGAATTTATTATCAATACATAAATTGCATTTATATGGAAGGAAATAAAATAGCCAATATTTTGAGTAAAATATTTGATGAGATCAAATATATGTCTGATTGATTTTATTATCATTTATAAAAAGTTTGTAAATGGTAATATAATTATTAAATGGGATTAAATAATGAAATAAATAATGATTTTCAAATTGAAGCCAAAAACCAATTTTATGGTTCAATCATTGAAACCAGTTTATAATTTGAATCCAAAACACCAATTTAAATTTTATCTTTGCTTTATGCATTAGAGAATGCATGATAAGGGTGTATGACTATGCATGATGGCTAATTATGGATTTAGACCAATGTAATTGATCATGCATGGATTTATTTTGTAATTTGGTAAATAGAGCTTGCAAGTCTCTACATCCTCTTTAATTTTCATATATTTCTTTTCTCAACTCATTCCCCTCAAATGTAAATTAAAGTTTTTTTTATTTGAATTGTGTAATTGAATTACATAGGATTATGATAGATTGGAGATATAAAAAAAAAGAAGCAAAAAGTTTGTTACACCCCCTTACTCTTCTGATAACAGTTGAGCAAAGATGATATCACAACATTTTTATATCACTATACCAGTTCAATTATATTCTATACCTAATATTTATGTATTCATAATTCATTTCATTTCATATTATACTTTTCTCTTTATTTAATATATATATATATATATATATATATATATATATATATATATATATATTAACTGATCTATACTATTTACAAATTACATAGAAATTTAAGTTCCAAAAGTACTAAACCCACTTACAATATGTGAAACATGTTTCTCAAAAATATTTACAAAGACAAAATTTCAAAATCACACCAACCCAGATATATGGTCGAATCTACTACACTATTCTGCTGTGGGTCCCACTGTTCCGCAGCTCTATCTATAAATTTACTGCTCCACTTCCTTCTACCTATAATCTGTGTGGGAGAAAAGAAACCTTCAAGCTAAACTTATGCTTAGTGATGCATACTTTATGGTAATAATTAATAAAATCAACAATATTAAAGATAACAATAATATTAATAATTTTAGCACCATAAATAATATTTTCAAGAAGATATATAGAACAACAAAGATATTATTACTCCTTATTTTACTTACCTTTTTTTTTTAATAATAAAGCAATAACAAATCCTATTATTCTTCCATTTATTTTCTTCACTTAATTGCCCAAATTATATTGTTAAGACTAGAATATAGGGAGACACATAAAGGTTGTAACTTTACGGTCGTCATGACTTTACAGTCATGTAATAAATATCTGAATAATCAGACGTTACGTGCCCTCATTTATGATAGTCAGCTATAAAGCCTCATCATTCCTGATTGGCATATCAACATGTCTATCATTTTCTAGTCCAGACACTAATATTGGGCTCATACTTTTCTTATTATATAATTTCATTCATATATTAACCTTATTCATCAATTTACTATTTGTCTGTAATTTCTCATTTCATGTACAATTCTTATCTTCTTTCATATGTCAATACTTAGTTTAAATCATATATCAAGTAGTTACTCTAAATAAAACAAAATTATAAAATCATACAATCAATTGTAAATCAAAGCTTTTAGAAGTGAATATCAAATATAAGCACATTATCATATAATTTCAAAATATAATATTAATTATTGCCAATAAAATATATACAGACCTTTATTTAGTTTTACTCCCACTAATCCGATCCTTGCCTTTTTTGTAGTTGGACTTCTTCGACATCAACGTCTTTGACACAAATTTATTTAATAATTAAACAACAATAATACATCGTTTTAATACCGACTCAAGTTAATTACTCTATATATGTTGATTAAGAACTATTTATTTATTTGTTGTTATTATTAATATTATTATTACTATTATTATTCTATAGCTTCCCTCAAAATTTCTCATTACATGCTCCATATCATTACACTTAACTTAATACCAACTCCCTAAATTAAATTTTGTATTAATATCTAAATCTAAATTTCACTCAATCCCAACTATAAATTAAGAGTATACTAACTAATTCACAAAAATCTATACTTTATTTCCACTTTACTCACTACCTATAAATTTTTACCTTAGTTTATTTTTTTTAATTATTATTATTTTATCATTATTATTTATTACTTTTCCAATTCCTTTGAAAACTCACGGTTAGGGGGAACAACTTCTTTTTCAAATAATCATTAACTCAATCTTAAATAGCAATTTTAATTAATCATCCATTAATCAATTTCATGCCTCCCCCATTTTTTTATATGCATAGATACTTCCAAAATTCCCACAAATCAACTTCGGATTTCTTCATATCCTCCTGTAATTTTATTTCTTTCAATTCCCTATCACTCAATCTAGTTAATTCTATTTAATTTCAACTAACTTTCACAATTTTGGATTATTTTCTATTAATAAAAAATCTATAGTTTTAAGCAAGAAAAGTGAGATTTGATCTCTTAAAATCAAGAAATCAATTAGAGAATATGAAGAAACAAAAAGAATCAACTTACCCAACTAATCCATGTTAGCCCAAAATTTTGATGCCTCTCGTTGTTGTCTTTGATTTTTCCTTTTTATTATTGTGATATTGAAGGCTCAAGGTAGATTGGAAGATGGATAGGAGAAAATAGACTTCAAAAATGGAAAAGTTTGAGGAGTTTTGAATATTAAATTGTCGGGTGGAGAAAGGAAAAGAAGAAGTGGAAGAAGGAGAAGAAATTTGATGGAGGTGGAAGAATTGTCTAGATGCACAAATTATATTGTGGACTGCAATTCACATTTCATCATGGACCAAATACGTGTGAGAGAAATAATAAATATGGTGGCAATTTTGTAAATAAAATAAATTTACACAAATTCATTTATTGATATAGGTTCATTAGTTTATTAATAAAAAGTTCATTAGTTTGTTGATAAATGTTCATTTTATTTTAAAACAAAATCAACAGCTATTTTTTGTTTTTTTTTTTGTATTTTTAGATGCTATTTTGTCTCAATTTATTATTTTTCCGGCGCATTTTATCTCGATTTGTTGTTACGTTTTGAGTTTCTTTGAATTGGATTCAGTAAATTCATACCTACATATCAAAACACATAAAAAAATATTCATTAAATTAAGTATATAGAGAAATAAAATGAATTTGTATTAATATAAGAAATGAACCATTATTGATAAACTAATTTGTAATGAATATTTCTTAATAATCTAATGAATTCTACTTCGTAATGAACCTTCAGTTTTATAACTAATGAACTTTTAATTCATTTGTGATGAATATTTTTAGTTTATTCGTAATGAACTTTCTCATTAAACTAATGAACTTTTACTTTATTTGTAATGAACTTTTTTTAATGAACTAATGAATATTATTCAATAAACTAATGAACTTTAGTTTATTCATAATGAACTTTTTCAGTTTATTCGCAATGAATCTTCTCAATAAACTAATGAAAATTTACTTTATTCATAATAAACTAATAAATCTTTTCAGTTTATTCGTAATGAACCTTTTCAGTAAACTAATGAACTTTTACTTTATTCGTAAAGAACCTTTTTTAATGAATTAATGAATATTTTTCGAAAAACTAATGAACTTTTATTTAATGACATAAATATTTACAAAAATGTCATCGTGTATTTGATAGATGTGTAGGTTTGATTTATATACAAAATTGTCACCACCTCTTACATGTGTGATGGACCTTGGTCCATAATATTGCATGGATTGGGATCCAGCATATAACAATTGGTCTAGATGTACCTATTTTATACAAGGGTAATTGGGTTTAAATTGTAGTGGGCCGAAAATTCTTTCTTTCAATTTTTTTTTCTTACGTTTTTATCTTTTTTTTTTGTCTTTTCTTTTAGTAGTAGTAGTAGTAGTAGTAGTAGTAGTAGTATTATTATTATTATTATTATTATTATTATTATTATTATTTATTTTAACTTCAATTCAATTTTCTAATTAATTGTAATTATCTTGTAATTCAATCATAAACTTCAAATTCCTTCAATAATTTCTAACTAAATTCCTAATCTTATTTTATGTTTTATTATTATCCAAATTTAAACTCCTATTGATTTGAGTGTTTTGGACCTCGGAATGCACGCCGACTTGGGGCCTAAATTAATTGGCGTCACAGAGTTGGTGCAAATTACAAGAAGACATAGAATAATAAGTTTGAATTTCTATTTATATTGTAATTCATGTATCTACCTAGGTTTGACCTGGTCAATTTCTTTTTGGCTCAAAGGATTGATGATAGTTTGTCCATAATCAGGTCATATAGTTAAAGTAACTATTTTTATATATTCTTATGATGAATGAATATGTAAATGCATGCAAAGTATGATAAGACTAAATAAAAGCAAACCCCTCGCTAATATAATATTAAAACTAACACCTTCTATTAATATGGAAAGAACCAAAGTTCTTTTAGAGTTTGAGTTATTGGACAAACCCAAGCCCACTCTACAAGAATATGTTCAAACCATGAAATAAGATTTCGTGATTAATGGACTAGTTTTAACTAGAAGTATTGATTTGTTGGGCAAACCCAAGGTTAGTGTAGACAAGGCAAAGTTAGATAGTGGACATGAGATGTACATACATCAAGAGTTAAAAGTTCAATGAGTGTGCACACATCAATCAGTTGATAACACTAGATTCGATAGTTGTATGAGAATGCAATTGACCTAAGGTGGCTTGTTGGGGAAACCCAAAGTCATTCTTAGAGATATTGGATATCAACCCACTAGGATAACTTCCACATTGGTTCTCTCGAGTTCATAATGAAGGCTATGGATTCGTAATAAAATAATGAGAGCCATAATGCATTTGTTAAAGACTTAATAATCATGCATTCATGTACATTTTCTAACATGATGTCTTTTACATCTAGGTTGCTAGAATTATCATGTCATCTAATGTGAACTTGTGTTGGATACTTGAGTCAAACAAGTTAACTGGACCTAACTTTTTAAACTGACTAAACAATTTGAGAATTATTCTCAAAGCTGAGTGTCTAACTTATGTCCTTGATGCGCCGCTTTCTTCTCCTCCTGCTGATAGGGCAACTGCTAAAGATCAGTTAGCTTACAAAAAGCATCTAGATGATAATTAGTTGGTAGACTGTATTATGCTTGCCTCTATATATGTCACTAGAGCTCTAGAAGTAACATGAGGTTATGGATGCAAATATCATAGTCTACCATCTAAGGGAACTTTTTAATAAGCAGTCACAATTCAAAAGGTTCGAGATCTCAAAACTGCTTTTCCGCTCAAAGATGGTTGATAGGACATCTCTAGTGCAGCATGCATTGAAGATGAATGGCGCCTCTCTAGGTTTCGTTATGGACCATGAATTAAGTTAGACTTAATTCTGCATAGTTTGCCTGATAGTTATGCACACTTTGTGCTAAACTATCATATGAACAAGGATTCATTTATAATACTCAAACTAATCAATTTGCTTAAAACAGCTAAGCTTTCTATCAAGAAAGAGAGTAAGGATGTGATGCTGGTGGACTCTTCGAGTTCTAAGAAAAAGAACAAAAAGAAGAAGTTCACAAAGCCTGAGGGAGGTCTGGTCAAGAAAAAGGCCAAAGAGACCGCATCAAAGGGGACTTGCTTCCACTATGGGAAGGATGGTCACTAAAAGAAGAACTGTAAGACCTACTTGGAGTCATTGAAGAAAAAAGCATCAGATGCTCCATCTATTTCAAGTATTTGTCATTGAGATAAATATTATACCTGATAATAATATATGGATATTAGATACCGATTGTAGCTCACACATATGTACTGATATGCAAGACTTAAGGAACAGTAGGCAATTCAGTAAAGGAGAGTCATGCATGTGCATTGGAAATGGAGCAAGAGTTGTTGCATTAACTGTAGGAACTTATTTATTGACCCTCCCTAGTGGGCTTGTAAAAGAATTGGATTATTGTTATTATGTTCCTATTTTGACAAAGAATATTATTTTTGTTTCTATTTTGAATAGGAATGGTTTTAATTTAACATTCAATAATAATAGTTGTTCAATAATGTTGAATGGTATTCTTTATGCATTTGGTACATTATACAATGGGATTTACATATGACAAGTCCAATTCTTAATATTAAGGACAATAATAAAAGATTAAAACAAAATAGTCTAAAATCATCTTATTTATGGCATTGTTGCCTTGGCCATATTAGTGAGAAGCACATGACTAAGATATACAAGGCAGATAGCTTAGGGTCATTTGATTATGAATCATATGACACGTGTGAATCTTACTTATTAGACAAGATGACAAAATTACCTTATAGTGGAAAGGGTGAACATGCCAAAGAACAATTGGAAATAATACATTCAAATGTATGTGGGCCAATGTCTATGCACGCCAAAGGTGGTTTTATCTACTTCATTACCTTTATCAATGATTTCTCACGATATGGGTACTTGTATCTTATGAGATATAAATATGAAGTCTTTGAAAAGTTTAAAGAATTCAAAAATGTAGTGGAGAAACAACTTGACAATAATATTAAAACACTTAGATTGGATCGAGGTTATGAATACTTGGGCTAAGAGTTTCAAGATTATCTTAGGGATAATGGGATTTATCCCAATGGACTCCTCCTTATACGCACAACACAATGGTGTGGCAGAAAGGAGAGACCAAACCTTATTAGACATGATAAGGTCAATGATGGGCTTAGTAGATCTACCCAAATCCTTTTAAGGCCATCCACTTGAAACTGTTATTTATGTTTTAAACTAAGTCTCATCAAAGTCAGTTGATGTTACTCCATATGATATATGGACTAACAAGAAACCCTCACTTTCACACATGAAAGTATGGGGTTGTCTAGCTTATGTGAGGCGGATTATGTCATATAAGCTTGATGCTAAATCTAACAAGTATCTATTTGTAGGATATCATAAAGAAACGATTAGATATCAATTCTACAATACTTTGGAACAAAAGGCATTTATTTCAAAGCATCCTACTTTCTTAAAGAAAAAGTTTCTTCTAAGAAGATATAATGGGAGCAAGGTTGAACTTGAAGAAGTTCAAGATGCTCAAGCAAATGCTAATCAACTGCTTGAATTTGAGTCTGTTACTTATGGAGATGAAGTACCAGCCGAACCTTCTAAAACACATGTACTTCATAGATCTAATAGGATATGTAATGTTTTTTAGATATATGGATTTCTTATTAGTGAACAGAATGGTGTATCGCTCATAGAAGATAATGAGCATACAACCTATGAAGAAGTTCTGAACAGTTCAAAATCTGACAAATGGTTAAAAGCCATGAAATCAGAGATGGGTTCCATGTATGAAAACTAGATATGGACCTTGGTTGACCTACCTGAAGGGATAAAACCCATAGAGTGCAAATGGGTCTTTAAGAAGAAGATTGATATGGAGGGTAATATGGTTACCCATAAAGCCAGACTAATAGCCAAAGATTATCATCAGAGATAAGGAATTGACTATGACGAGACTTTTAGTCTGGTAGCTTGCTTAAATCCATAAGGATACTTCAAGCCATTGCCACTCATTATGACTATGAAATATGGCAAATGGATGTGAAGATGACTTCCTAAATGGAAACCTCTCAGAGAATGTGTACATGACACAGCTAGAAGGCTTCACATCTAGAAATAGCAAAAAGGTATGCAAGCTTCAGAGATCCATTTATGAATTAAAGCAAGAATCCCGAAGTTGGAATATCCGTTTTGATTAGACAATCAAAGAGTTTGATTTCTCACAATATCTAGATGAATCTTCTGTGTATAAGAAGGTCAGTGGGAGTGTAATATTTTTCCTTGTATTGTATGTGGATGACATGCTACTTATGGGAAATGATGTCTCAGTCTTACAATATGTCAAGATTTGGTTATCTAAAAATTTTTCCATGAAAGACCTTGGAGATATAACCTATATTTTTGGAATAAAGATCTATAGAGATAAATCTAAGAGGTTGCTTAGTCTTTCTCAGTCTATATATATAGACAAAATGCTAAAGAGATTTAGCATGGAGCAGTCCAAGAAGGGATTTATTCCCATGACCCATGGGATTACCCTTTCAAAGTTTATATGTCCAAAAACACAATATGAGAGGAGCCATATGAGTTTGATCCCATATGCTTCTACCATAAGATCAATCGTGTATGCTATGATATGTACAAGGCCTGATGTATCATATGTTTTTAGTGTCACAAGCAAATACTAAGCGGACCCTCATTGAGTGGCTGTCAAGAATATCCTTAAGTACTTAAGAATGACTAAGGATGTATTTTTGGTATATAAAGATGAAGATCTTGAGGTAAGTAGGTATACATATGCCAGCTTCCAAACTGATAGGGATGATTCAAAATCCCAGTCAGGTTATGTGTTCACACTGAATGGCAGAGCAGTTAATTGGAAGAATTCCAAACAAGAGACGAATGTTGATTCCATAATCGAAGCAGAGTACATCGCAGCTTCTAAGGTAGCCATGGAAGCAATTTGGATAAAGAAATTCATCATAGAACTTGGAGTGGTTTCCAACATTGTTGCTGTATTGTGTCAACAATGGAGACCATGGTTGTAAAAACCGGACCGGCCCGGCCGGTTCAACCGGAAAAACCGGGAACCGGCCCTTAGGCCGGGCGGTTTTTACTCCCAAAACCGGGGTAGAAACAACCCGGTGAAAAAACCAGTGACCCGGCCGGTTCAACTGGGAAAACCGGTGACCTGGCCTTCAACCGGAAAAACCGGCCGGTTCAACCGGTTTTCCTTTATTTTTTTAATCTTTTGCAAAAAAAAATTAATTATTAAATTTGGTTCAATCTAGCTAGTTCAACTAAAAAATTGACCTTAAAACTAGATGAATTAACTATAAACTAATTAAATTGGTCAAAATAAATATATTTTTAAACAATTAATTCACCCTTATTTATAAAATGATATGTTATCTTCATTATTACTTTTTTTTAAAATGAGATTGTTCACTTATTTTTACATTTTCTTTTTTTTTATATTATTTTTCTTTTACAATTTACAAATTTTGGCTGATTGTATTTTGAAGTTATAAATTACATTTACATTTAATAATTAATTAAATATTTAGTTATATAAATATATGAAATATGATTTTTAAAAAAAATAAAAAAGAAAATATTAGACATGTTATATTATTCTTGTACACTAGAAAAAATTTCCAACTTATTCTCTATTTTTATTATGTATGAGACATATTATATTTTATTATATATGAGACATGTTATATTTTATGAAAATACTATGTAGACCGGTTTGACCCCGGTTCGACCTTAAATCCGTGACCCGCTGGCTTTTCCGGTTCAATGACCGGGCCGGTTTTTACAACCTTGCTTAGCAGTCTTACTTTCCAAATTTAATCCTCAAATATAATTAACTAGGTTTAACACATGTATTGCACGGTTCTAATTAACAAATAACTAAAATATAATTTAAATAAATAAAAAAATAATACACTAAGCACATGATGTTTTATTATAAGTAAATCAATAAAAATGTACGTTATAAATAAAATTTCTTTGTATACAATATTAGTTTTTATGTTACTTGTATTCCTATTTTTGTCACATATAAGGATCTTTAAGCCACTCTTAAGTAAATTTTATTTGAAGTGTTAGAAAATAAATAAATATTTATTGATTATTAGGCAATTAAATAGGAGTACGAAAGATGATTCATAATTTAATTATAGTGTAAAAATTGTAAATGAATTTATATTTTAGATGAATGAAAAAGGAAAATTAGACTTTTTTAGATGGAGTGATTATAATATTTCTCAAAATACTTGGCTTCTTTTAATTTAATTAAAGATACTTATAATGAAATTTTAAGGAGAAAGGGGAGAAGATAGTACATGAGATGGGTTTTCAATTATCACTAATTTAGTATAAGGCATTATTTGGATTAGCAAATGAGATGGGTTTTCAATTATCACTAATTTAGTATAGGGAATTATTTGGATTGAGACATTTTAGTATTCATAAATTTTATAAAATTTATGGATCTTAAATCTATGAATTATAAAAATTATAAATTAATTCTAATAATTTTATCATTTGATTTGATTATAAAACGAATGAATTTATGATAAAGTTTATCTTGAATTCATGATAAAGTTTATCTTGAACTCATGTTTGAATTAATTATCATAATATATGAATTTAACAATTAGCTTCTAATTTTATCATTTATTAACAATAAACTTTTTGCAAGTAAAGTTAATTATATATATAATTGCAAGCACTTATATAGTTATACATAAGACAAATTTCGGGTGAATCTTATAACTTGGTTTTGGAAAAATGATTTGGATTCATGTTATCTGACATGAGTATTGTGAATTTTGATTTTCATATGATAAAAATGATATGAATGAGTGAATAAGAAATTGAAGTAGTAGTATATGTCTATACTGAAGTAGTGTATGTGGAAGTATAAATACTATATATGCTAAAGTAACTTATTTCTACACACACATACTTATTATAACATTTAATAAATTAATTTTTTTGATAACAAATAATATTAAAAGAAAAAAATTTGAAAATTGGTATACATTTTTAGCTTTGTAAATTCTTTTTTTTTAATGGCATTTCATATTTTAATTCTATGTTGCTTTTCTACATTTGGGTTTGGTATTGATAATTATATATTATAAATATGAATGAAATATCTGGAAATGTCTAAAAAAATGCCAGTGTCTTGGTGTAATTCAAAATAGATACTAATTTTTATTAACTATGAAAATAACAACGAATGAGAATAAATATATTTTGAAAAATTAGCATACAATATGAACTTATAATATGATATGATAAAATTTATTGTATAGCGACTGAACCCATATGAATTAACATCAACTTACGTTCACTTGTATGAACTGATTCATGTCTTCTAGCTACTTCTCATCTTCAGTATCTGTACATAATGTGTATATTTGTGGTTGTTCTTCATCAAACTTAATTGTATATTCAATTTATATTTGCAGATATTTAATTTCGAATGAATATTAATCATTCAAGATGTTGAAACTGTTTTGATTATGTGAAATGTTGAATATATAAGAACTATGATAATGCTGTTGGTTAATTGATTTAGCCAAGAAAAATGAAGAAATATCTAATGCTTTCAACAATTGCTAATATAGCGGCGTAGTCATGCCCAGAAAGTTAGGGACAAATTTATTTTTTGGAGAAGATTTTTAAATTAGAAAAGTAAATATATCTTTTTAGAAAAAATAAATATTAAAAATAGTATAAATTTATATATTATTATATTTTTTTTTAAATTAAAAAGCAACAATTGTCCACCTTATATATAAGCTTATATGTAGGCGGGTTGGCCACAAACCAATATTGTGCAAGTCTTGATTATAAAACGTTGGTCAACTAATTTTTTAGGTTAACGAAGACAAACAACTTTATGGGACCTTTAGAATATCAGCATTTTTTTAAATTATAAACTCACACGTGCAAAACTAATTACTTTATGGTGAATATTCAGTTTCCTATGCATATATTAATAAACTAAAAATAATTAAATAATTAATAATGACAAATCAATTTAAATGGAAGAGAGAAACCACAAATTTATGTCACAATGACAGATTGGATAACATATTTTAATATTTAAATACTTAGAATAAAACTAAACTTTTACTGCCTGAATGGGAGGGCTTAATATAATATAGAAAAAATTTCCCCGCATAACATCTTTTATAATAATATTTCAGAAATAACATTCATTTTCATTAAATCCATAAAGACGGCTCTCTAAAAGAATATTATCTAACTAGTTAACAAATCACAAATAGTTATTATCTTTCATCCGATATTAGAAATTTCTTTTTTTTTTTTCACACCCTTTCAGCTCTCATCTCTCTTTGGTCTCTTTTTTCTTTTCTAGCATTTCAAATTTATTCAAATTACTTTCCTTTTTCGAATTATCTATCCATTTTGTTGGTAGTTTTCAGTTACAAAATCGTATTTTAAAGTAACAATTTTTTCTTTCTCGGGCAAATTTCTCCAAAAGCTTCTATTTTCTCTAATTGCTTTGTTCAAAATGAGATCTGTTCTTCAAGAAAGAGTTGCCATTGTTTTCAGTTTCTACAAACTACAGGGTACACTCAAAAATATGTTGTGGATTAACTATGTTGCTTTATATGTGATAGGGAGGACTTGTTTCTCAGTGACTTTGGTCTTCAATTTCCTTTCCAATTTTTAATTTTCTTCTTCCGATGGTGATTTTGGTGTCGCTAATTTCTCTTATTGCCTTCTCTGGATTGAGATTGTGGGTGACTTACCGCATAATAGATCTAATGGCGGGGAATGCACTAATATCAATGATTGGGTTAAGCACAAAAAGGAGAAATATGGAAGCTTTTGGAAAGGATAATGATATGTGTTTTTTTAATCAAACATTTTTATCGTTTTTCTTACCGATTTGGTTTTGTCGCCTATAAATTTTAAGTTTTTGTGAATAAATTGATGTTTGTGTTAAGAAAAATTGTTTACTTGTTGGTTTTTCAATCCAATTTATGTTAATTTTTTTTTTATAGATAATGGTGATCTTTGGTTTTTATTACTTTCTAATTAATTATTGTTATCTTGGTAATCATTCTTTCACCTGGATTATGTGACTGAAATGCAAATGGTGTAGTGAGTTAATATTTGAGCTAGGAGGTGTTAATTATTATATTAATCATTTTAGGTGTATGCTGCGGATTTGAGGAATGAGAGCTGCAAGGTGTCGTTGACAGCAAATAAAAGAGAAGGTGGCGTTGACGGCAAATCTGTCTATCATGATGATCCATTTGCGAATGATTTTCTTGGTGGGGATAAAGTTTTAAGCATGGTGATTGAAGTAAAAACTACGTGTGGTTGTGGGTAAATGAAAGTAGTTTGCGAATTCTATTAGGCTATTTTTATGCATGTAAAAATGCAGTAATGGGAAACTGTATTAATCTAAATTGGCTATTTTACCTGAAAATGAAATGGAATGCTGAATGAATTTTCTTTTATAGTTTGTTGAAAAATTTTACAATTTTAGAATTATCACATGTAATATAGCATTCCTTAAAATGTTGTGCAAGTTGTGCGGTATTTAGTATCATATAATATAAATATAACCAACATATAAACTATATATAATATGTCGATTTAGTTTATTGCTTTTGCCCTGGATTTTAGTATCACATAATATGAATATAACTTACATATAATACACATATAATGTCGTGAGTTTGGCAGAATAAAATAGTACAAGTTGTGCAGAATTTAGTATAATATAATGTAAATATAACCTGCATATAACCTATATATAATATCATTATTTTGGAAAGTTAAAAATTCAATACAAAGTATAGCACACTTCTTTGTTACTCTACTATATATAACCTACATATAGCATACATATAAAGTTTGTACAATTGCAGTTTATGTAATATACATGATAAGTTTTTATTTTTTAACCCCAATCAATAATTAAATAATAAAAATAAAATAAACAATTAATAAATATATAACACAACTGAACCAAATGTAAATTTAAAAACGAAAATTAAATATTAAAAAATAAATAAATATATATATATATATATATGAAAATAAATATCACAGTTAATGGGAAAAGTACGCCTAATAGTCATTCAATTGTCATCTAAAAAAAGCATAGTTATAGTTGTTACCATTTAATTGCCACCGAAAAGTACGCCTAAAAGCAGACAATTTAATTTATTTATTTTTAATTTGGAGAGTGAATGCTTTTGTTATTTGTAGAATTTTGTTAGTTGAAGATTTTATTTCTTCAATTATGTTATCACTAGTCATATTTATAGTATTTTGTTATTTTGTTAGACTAGATATGTCAAAATCCCTAATATATATTATATATTATATTATAGATGCTAATATATATTAAATTTGTTTTTTTTTTTGTTAGAAAGATAAATACTTATATCAATAGATAAACATAACTCACATACAATTTAATACTTCACCCATCACAAGAAAAATATAAATTCATTTTCTATTTTATCTTTTTTTTTAAGTATAGTTATTTTATACCCTTATTAAATATTACTAAATATTAACTTATTTATTTCAACTATTGCTTTAAATAATTCTTGAAATTAATTGACTCTACGTTGAATCTTATATTAAAAAGATCGAATAGTTATTTTCAAGATAATAATAAATGGAGAGTATTTTTAAAAAATATAAACCAAAAATTATTAATTTAACTAATTTTCTAAACATATATAAAAATAAAATTAGATCTAATCTTTTACAAAACGGATGTAGTATATTATAATTTTGATTCATTTCACAATAAAAATTTAAAAGTCATCGAGACGTTAATAAAAAGGTTATTAGAACTTAAATATATGTGCAGATTTCGTACGTAGTTAGAATTGAAAATTAAAGAGTATTCGTTAAAAAATAAGTATGTCATCAATCGAATTGTAAAAATCGATCCAGTTAATGAATTAGAAAAGCTAATGAATCATGAGTTTAAAATGGAACTAGGGTATAATATTTTCATAAAATATAAAATGTCTTATATATAATAAGTTATAATATGTCTCGTACATAATAAAAATGTAAAATAAATTGTTGGAGATTATTTGTAGTATACAAAACTAATATAACATATTTCATATTATTTTTAGAAAAATTATATTTTATATATTTGTATAACTAACTAATTTATTAGTTATTAAATGTAAATATAACTTATAACTTGAAAATACAATTAGCGAAAAACTCAAATTGTAAAAGAAAAACAATATAAGAAAAAAGTAAAAAAGAAAATATAAAAAGAAGTCAATAATTCTATATAGAAAAAAAGTAAAAAGGAATATATCATAACATCTGATAAATAATGGTAGATTAAATCTTCAAAAATATGTTTACTTTGACCAACTTGACAAGTTTATGACTAATCCATTTAGTTTTGGGTTCAATTTTCTCGTTGAAATGATTGAATTGCCTAAGTTAGACTAGACTTTATAATTATTTTTTTTTTTACACAAAATTAAAATGACCCGAAAAAACCGGTCAATCTGGTGCAGTTCCCAATTTTTTGGTTGAATCGGTCCGATTGCTGGTTTTGAGGCCATGCCATTTTTCTCCCGATTCTAAGGGTAAAAACTGTCCAGCCTAAAGCTCTATTTCTAGTCTTTCCAATTGAACCCTCCAAACCGGGCCGATTTTTACAACACTTACTACATCTACTATAAAATAATCATAACAAAAATGAGAGGTAATGAGTTCAATATATAGCCTCTACAACATCATTTACCAAAAAAAGAGTAAGCATAGTCTTAGATTAAGCATAGCCGTAGATTAAATTTACCGGCTATTATTACATTTTTATTACCTACCTAAAAATAATTTTTAAATTTTTATTCAATAAAAATTACTAAACTTAATTTTGTTCCTATTAAAATCACTTCCAACAACTCCTACACTAAACTGTTAATGTGGAGAATGATATGGCAATAGAATGCTCCATATCATTGTTCACATAAATGACAAGTCAACAACTTAAAAAAATTTGTACCACGTAAGCAATTGCATGGCAAACCTGGCCAAATTAGCAGTTTAGTGCAGAAGTTGCTGAAAATGATTTTAGTGAAAAAAAATTAAATTTAATAATTTTTACAAAATAAAATTTCAAAATTATTTTTAAGTAAATAATAGAAAGTATAATAACTATTGATGAAATAATTCACATAGCCTTAAAAAGGGGTCAAATTAACTCAACAATATCTACAAAGTTTAACTAGTTAAAATTCCTAATGACGAAACAAGTTATAAACTTCTAATTCTCTTGATTTAATACAATAATTTTATTATCATATTATGCTTCAGAGATTGGAAAAACTAAGTTGAAATTAATTTATTCAATCAAAAGGAGATCAGTTGAACCAGCTGAAAGAACTTCAGCTTAACAGGCTAAATGTAAGGATTGCCCACTCCCAACTTGAGAATTATAACGCTTTGAATGTATTAAGGATGACAACATATAGGGTACTCGGGAAAATTATCATATCTGAATTCGAATATATATAGTATTACCTGAATCTATACCAAATCTGTTTAAAATTATAATGTTAATATATGTACTCATTTCAAATCCGATTAACATTACCCTTTTAATATCCGAACTCATTTAATTACATGTCTATCATTCAAAATTTTAAAATAAAGTAATATTCAAACTAATTAAAATTTTTAAAATAGAAAAACAATCTATTATAAATTACTATAAAATATAAAATATAATTCAATACATTCAAATTAAAGTAATTTATGAAATTGTTCAAAAACAATATTAAAATAATAAAATTATATATTATTCATTATGATAGAAAAATTATATTTCAATCTCATCAATCTTTACAAACACACAAAAAAATTAATTATATTATTATATTTATTAAATTTCAATATAATAAATTGCATATATATATATATATATAGAGAGAGAGAGAGAGAGAGAACCCAAAGGCCTCTATCCGTACCATATCCAAATTTGTAATGGGTTTAAAAATTATTATCCAAATATGTCCCCAAATACCTAATAAGATTACCCATTAGGATTTAAATGGGTACAGATAAACATGGATATCTGCAAAATTCATATCCATCGTCATCCATAGAATGTATTATTAGTTGCTACATTGATAAAAATATCAACTAATTGACCTTGAGAACAAACTGACAATAGCTTATTAACACCCTAAATCAATTTCTTATAAAAAAAGTAACAATTCAACTCTATGTTCTTTGTTCACTCATGAGAAACAATTTTTTTTGCAATTTGAATAGCAGAAAGATTATCATAATAGATCACTGCAAGCGTGGAAGGAGGATGGTAGAGATCAGTTAAAAGATAAAGCAACCACTCAATTTCTATTTTTTTTAATAAGCAATAATATTTTTATTAATGTAGCCAAAAATTAGCACGACTCGTGCTATATTAGCACACAAGTGGTAATTTGGTTTATTGGTCTCTCGCATGCCTGTATTGTGCTACACGACCAGTGCACAATAGTTTGGCTTCTTTGGTTGCATGCTTGTGTTGTCCTCGTCATGCCCGTGATGTTTTGCAATTATATTTTGCACGCTTGTATTGTTGTTGCATGTTCGTCCAATATATCAGAGTTCTACTTGGAATCGTGTTTCTGGTGCAACCCGACTTTTATTTCTTATTCTACTCTAACTATAATTCTTAGACGACTTGGATAGAATTTTGGGGCTATAAATACCCTTGGATAGCAATAGAAAATTTATGAAGTAACTTTGTGATTGAATCACTTTGGTGAGCGGCATTTGTATTAAGCTTTTAGGGGTTTCGCTTTGTTTGGATTGTGAGATTTCTGTTTGTATCTCTAGTTCGTTCGTTTGATTGTTTTGCTTAATGTTAATAAATCTTCTCCTCTCTTATCGACGTAGGCACAATTGGCTAAACCACATTAAATTGTTTGTCTCTATTTTCTTGATTGCCTTTATTTGTTTTTCCACACTATCAAACTTATATCATTATGTGTTCCTAAGTAGTGGTATTAGAGAATCATAATTCATAACAAGTGATATTAGAGCCCTGGTTTGGATCATCTACTGCGCTACATTGGTATCTTCAACCAAGTTTGATATTGAGAAATTTGATAGGACTGTTAATTTCGGTATTTGGCAAGTTAAGATGCATGCCATCTTAATTCAAAATGGATGGGAGAAAGCTTTGCATGGAAAGAGCAAGAAGCTAGAATCCATGTCGGATTCACAGTGGGAATAACTGGATTAGAAAGCCTTATCATCGTTGTTTCTCTGTCTTTCCAATGAGGTATTGAGAGAAGTTGTAAAGGAAACCACATGTATGGCTCAAGTTGGAGTCACTGTATATGATGAAGTCAGTTATCAATCGTCTACTATTGAGAAATAGACTCAAGGAATTTCGTCATCAAGAAGGTAAATCTATTAAACCTTATCTTGATGAATTTGCTAGCATTGTTATGAATCTCCAAAACAATGATGTGGAGATTGATGATGGGGATTTGGCGATTACCTTATTGTGTTCCTTACCTATATCTTACAAATCATTTCATGAGACCCTTTTCTACGGTCATGAAGAAATTAGAACCAAACAAGTTAAAAATGCTCTTTTGCAACGTGAGTTTATTGATGACCAGTTGTCAAAGTCTAATGAATCTTCAGGTGAAAGTTTGTTAGTTCAGGGTTCAAGTGGTAAGAATAAAGGTAAGGGTTGGGTGAAGAATGTGGCCTACTATTATTGCAAAAAGAAAGGATATATTAAGGCTAATTGTTTGAAATTAAAGAATAAAAATAAGGGTGATGAGGATGATGGTGTTGCTCATGTAAGTGTTGCTGATAGTTATGGTGATGGTGATGTGCTTATTGTTACAAGTGAAAGGGATAGATTTGGGTCAGACTGGATTATGGATTCTGCATGTTCTTACCATACGTGTACTAATAGAGACATGTTTTCTACCTTAAATTTAGTTGAAGATGGAGTTGTTTGGGTGATGAGCCTTATAGAATTCATAGGACCGTTAAAATTCATATGTTCGATAGTGTTGTGAGAGTTCTCACTAATGTTCTGTACATTCCAAATTTGAGGAAAATTTTGATATCCCGCAGCACACTAGATCAAATTGGGTGCAGTTTTGATGCATATTATGGTGCTTTGTATGTTACTTCTAATGCACTAAAACTTATGAGAGCCACAAAAGTTGGTTCCTTGTATATTTTGCAGGGTAGCACATTGATAAGGTCAGTTGTTGTTTCATCCTCTATGTCCATTGAAAATGTAATGATGCTCGTAAATTCAAAATTTGGTATGTGTGTATTAATTTGTACACGTTTTTGAGTTGTTTTGGTCAGCAGGTTTGTGTCATATTTTGATAAAGCTCATTGGGAGGCGGTAAAGTAGATTTTGAGATATTTTCATAGGACTTCATATTACTACTTCTAGTTTTGTAAATCTTCTAATGGGTCCCTAATGATTTGTGTGTTCACTTTTGGTTATATTGCTGGTATTTAGAGATTTTGTCTGCATTCAAATTACATGGCATTGCCAGAAGCTTTCAAGAAAGCTATATATTTCAAGCTTGTGAAAAATTCTGCTAGTATGTTATTTCCTACTGAGTTTGATTGGCGCATCAACTTGGTAGGATTTGTAGCTTGTTGATTTAACTTTAAGGGGCATTGGAGAGGAGTTAGAATTGAGATTTTGATCCAAGGAGGAGATTGTTAAAGTGTGGCCCAAAATTAGCATGATCCGTGCTACATTAGCACAAAAGTGGTAATTTGGTTTATTGGTCTCCCGTACGTCCGTATTGTGCAACATGACCCGTGCATAGTAGTTTGGCTTCTTTGGTTGCATGCTCGTGTTGTCCTTGTCATCCCCATATTGTTTTGCAATTTCATTTTGTATGCTCATGTAGTTGTTGCACGTCCGTGCAATGTATCAGAGTTCTACTTGGAATTGTGTTTCTGGTGCAACCCAACTTCTATTTTCTTATTGTACTCCTACTATAATTCTTAAACGACTTAGATAGAATTTGGAGGCTATAAATATCCTTTGATAACCATAGAAAATTTATGAAGTAAATTTGTAATTGAATGACTTTGGTGAGTGGCATTTGTATTAAGCTTTTGGGGGTTCGCTTTGTTTGGGTTGTGATGTTTCTATTTATATCTCCAGTTCATTTGTTCGTTCGTTTTTCTTGGTATTAATAAATCTTCTCCTCTCCTATGGACGTTGGCACAATTGGTCGAACTACGTTAAATTCCATATCTCTATTTTCTTGATTGATTTTGTTTGTTTTTCCACACTATCAAACTTGTACCATTCTATGTTCCCAACTAGTGGTATTAGAGCATCATAATTCATAATAATTTTTATTAATGAGTAAAAAAATCACCATAATCAAATATTAAGGTGATGAAAAACTCATTCCTAAAACTAAACAAAAGTATGAGCAAAACAAGTCATCACTTCTAACTAACCAGAGCTGAATTTTTGTTGTGGTGATAGCCAAAGCACGATACTATGGGCCTATATAGAACAGACACTAGACATTTATGAAAAATATAAGATATAGACATGCAGAAAATGTGTAAATATTAAAAATATAGAATTAAATTTATAAATAATTAAATTCAATATATGATTGCATGTTATTATTTTATATAAATGAAATTAAATAAAAATAACATATAATCAAATATATTAAATAATAATTAGTGTTACTCTTAAATTTTAAGATCTTTTTAGATGAAAAATATATATTTTTAATTCAAAAAAATGTATTTCTAATTTTTAGAAAAATACAATACCCTTTAAAAACAGCACTTCTTGGATTTCCAAGATGAGAGAGAATTGGCAAGAAAGATACAAGATAAAAATATAGTAATAAAAAGGAGACATGTGCCGGTTGACAATAGTAATAAAAGGGAGATATGTGCTGGTTGATATATGACAGTGAATAAATCAAGCATTAATTTAGAAAAAAATTTTAATTTCCTACATGGGAAGAAATTTGTTATATTGAGTAATTCGTTGAGAGCATCATGCAATTTTTTTGTATATATAAAATACATGTATTTTTATCCGTTTATGGTATGAAACTAATTCTATTTGAATCTTATTTACCATTAAGACTTTTCATCTCTCCCTAAAAATATATTTAACATGATTTGAATCTAAAAGATCTTTCTAATAAAATATAACCTATGTTATTATCAATAGTCATAGCCATTGAGGGCTAAAGACCTGAAACACGTAAAAAACGGAACAAAATGTGTGAAATGAAACATGATTAATGGCTGCATGTAAAAAAGGAACTAAAAATGGAGATTTTGCAGGACCTAAAGACCTGCACGGATGTGATTATAAGATCACGAACGTGTTGGCCCTTGAGGGCCAGCTAACTACACAAGCTTGATCCATTATATAAATTTTAATTATAGACACCATGAACAATAGGATTCTTTACACTATTACTTTTCTCTATTTGAAACCTCTCAAAAAGTTCTTTTGCATACCTCTTTTAACTAATATAAATTCCTTCATAATTTTCTACAATCTCCGTACTAAGAAAATACTTCATCTTTCCCAAATCAGTCATATCAAATTCAAGTGTCATGGAATTCTTGAACTGATCAAACCTGCTCTTGTCAAACCAAGTAAAAATTAATTCATCAACATATAAACTAACAATTAAGATTTGACCTTCAACTCCTTTTTTAACAAACAAAATGTGTTCACAATTTGCACTTCTCAAATCCTTCTTTGACAAAATATCCTTCAATCCAACTGCACCAGGCATGAGGAGCCTGTTTAAGGCCACACAATGCCTTCTTCAATTTGTACACCTTATGTTCTTCACCTTTCTTCATATAACCCTATGGTTGCTCAACAAATACAATCTCATTTAATTCTCCATGCAAGAAAGTGCTTTTGACATCAAGCTGATATATTTTCCAACCATTTTGAGCTGCTAAAGCAATTATCAATTGAATTGTGTCCTATCTCGCTACAGGTACAAATACCTCAGTATAGTCTATGCCATGTTGTTAAGCATACCCCTTTACCACCAATCGTGCCTTGCACTTATCAACCTCGTCATTCTCATTGAGTTTAGTTTTGAAAACCCACTTAACTCTAATCTTCTTCACTCCCTTCGACAAATATGTTAGTTCCCAAGTCTTATTCCTCTTGATTGATTCCATCTCCAAATCCATTACAGCTCTCCATTTTGAACTTTGAATTACTTCTTCAAAGGTAGTTGGATCTGAAGTGTCAAGAAATAGAACCAGATTGTGCTCAACTTCTTCCTCTGAAAATCCTACCCCACTTATATAATGTTCCATCGAGAATGGTACTCTTCTATTCCTCCCTTTAAATGAACTTTGTGAGCTTTCTCCAAATGTATGAGAATTCTCACTCTCACTAGGTGATTCACTTGAAAAAGTGTTATCCTTTCCTTCTTCTATAGTAGCCACTTACTCAAGTTCTTCTTTACTTTGTTCAAATTCGCTTCCTTGTTCAATGTTATCTCCCTACTCAAGCACGTCAAGTCTTACTTCTTCATTGCTCCTCCCCCAATTGTAGCTCTCATTTTCTTCAAAAACAACATCTTTGCTTACAATAATCATTTTAGACACCGGATCATAAAGTCCATATGCTTTAGACTCTTCACTTATCCTAAGTAACACACATTTAAAACTCTTATCGTCTAGTTCTTCCTCTTATTGTCTGATACATGAACATGCCAAATGCATCCAAAAATCCGAAAATAAGCAACATTAGGTTTAGCACTACTCCAAGCCTCTTTAGGGGTCATGCCTTTCACTGCTAATGTAGGACTTCTATAGAGCACATGCGCTGTCCGATTCACTGCTTCAAGCTAAAAATTCTTTAGAACTTGCTTCTCTGATAACAAGTTTCTAACCAGGTTCATGATTGTCCTATTCTTGCGCTCAGCCATTCCATTTTGTTGGAGAGTGTAGGCTACAGTGAGCTGCCTGCTAATACCATTATCCTTGCAAAAAGCACTAAACTCAAGGGATGTAAATTCAACACCTTTATCCCTGCGTAAGCAACGAATAAATTCACACGTCTCTTTTTCAACAAGATTTTTACAGTTCTCAAAGAATGTAAAAGCTTCAGACTTTTCAGTAAGAAAGTATATCCATACCTTACGACTATAGTCATCAATAAAGCTTATAAAATACCTCTTCTGACTATTAGAGACATATGTGATAGGTTTGCAGATGTCTGAATTTACTAGCTGCAATCTTTCTGATGCTCTCTATAAACTCTTCTTAGGAATTGCATCTCTATATTGCTTTCCCACCATGCAATTTGAGCACACTTTGGATGAAACATTCAGTTGAGGCAAACCTTTTACCATATTCTTATGTTGTAAAGTCTTCAGACCATTGAAACTTAGGTGTCCATATCTGCAATGCCAAAGGTGAGTATTGTCTTCAAGAGTTGTCTACAAATAAGTGGGAGCATTCGGTGCAACTCTTGCATGCACTATGAACATCCTATTTGAAGACGTTGACATCTGCAAAATAAGTCCTATCTTGGGATGATAGGCTTTACATGCTCCATGTTGTATTAGAATAGCTACATCTTTCTCTTGCAATTGTCCAATACTCAACAAATTATTTTTTAACTCAAGCATATAGAAAACATCAGTGATTACTTGAGTAAATCCAGCAATTTGCAATCTGATGTTACCTTTTCCTAACACAGCCATCTTGAAGTTATTTCCTAGTGTTACAGATTGTTAGAATTCCATATCAAGTTCAAAGAACCAATGCTTATTTGCTCACATATGATTGCTACACCCTGAGTCAAGAAACCATACATCTTTTCTCTTTGACTCATCAAGCTCCACATATGACATCAAAAGCATCTCTTCTTCCTCAAACTCTGCATAATTCGCTTCCTTCTCTAACTTAGGACAATCATATTGAAAGTGGCCTAATTGATGGCACTTCCAACACTCGATTGTAGACTTATTGAATGTTTATCGACCTCTTCCTCTGCCCCTTCCTCAAGTAGTTCTACAACCCTTACCACAGCCACTACCACGACCTCTCCCATTAGACCTATCATCGTAGGTCACCATCAATGCTTGTTCATCACCTCTATTCCCCTTCATCCTTTGCTCATGTACTAACAAACTGCTCTGTGACTCATCGATTGTTAAGGTGTCCAATTCATTAGACTCTTCAATTGAACACACAATGTAGTCGAACCTAGAAGTCATTAATCTTAAGATCTTTTCAATGATCACCACATGTGTCATGTTTTCACCATGAATCTTCATCTTGTTTGCTATGGTGAGGGTTCGAGCAAAGTAATCATCAACACTCTCACCCTCTTTCATTTGGATAACCTCAAACTCTCTCTGAAAGGCTTAGAGCTATGCTCTTTTGACTCTTATGGAACCCTGATACTTCTTCTTCATAAAGTCCCAGATGTCCTTGGCAGTGTCTCTATTGAGAATGGTCTCCATAATGCTTCAATCAATGGCCTGAAAAAGATAATTTTTGACTTTCAAATGTTGCTCTGCAATTGATTTTCGTTGGGCCTTAGTAAGCTCAGCTCCTTCTGCTGTAGTAGGGATTTCATTCTCCACCAGACTCCAATATTCCTTTGAATAAGGAAAATTTTTCATAAGTATAGACCAATGATCGTAATGACCATGAACTTAGGAATTGCAGGTTGAACAAAATTATTTTCAGCTGCCATACATCAAGCACTCTTTCTCTCTTTTATTTTCTCTTCGTAAACTATAGTTTCTTTTCTCTTCCAATCAAGCCATATGATGGTGCTCTAATACCAAATTGTTGAAATCTGTAGATACAACTCAATTCACACAAAGCATATGTATGTGAATCTTATTAAATTAAAAGAAAAATAGTGACTTATATAAGCCTTATACAAGATAAAAGGAATAAACAGCCCACGATTTACAACCCCTAATAACGTGGTAAGTAGCTAAGAAAATAGTCAAACTCTAACTACATGTCCCATATAGTAGGGATTATTAGCTAAATGAAATCTTAAAAAAATCCTAAATATCCAACAGGGAAAGATTCTATCACAAGCTGGTCGGTTATCTTTAATCAAGGCATGTATCTCTTCACTTCCTCTCTATTTCTTATCCATTTTTAAAATGCCACTTCAGATTGCTAGAGCTATCAATAAGCATATTAGACAATTCTTTTAGAGTGGTGGGCATTCAACCACCAAACTTCATCGAATTAATTGGGTTCTTGTCAAAGAAATTGGATGGTCTGAGCATCTGCAATATTTTGGATCATAATAAAGCTCTTCTTCTAAAATGGTTATGGAGATTAGATCTGGATTCAAATAAGCTTTGGGGTGAAGTTATTTGTCACAAGTACGGATGCAAAAGACTGGACTCTATAAATTCCAACTATGCTTGCTCCACAGTATGGAAAGGAATCACTTCTACTTACCATCTTTTAATGATTTCTCTATTTTTGTTCAAAAACACATCCACAACAAGATAGGAAATGGATCTACTGTTCTGTTCTGGACAGATCAACGGAGTGGAGGTGAACCTCTAGCAGCCGTTTACCTAGACTTGTTCGCGATTTCTGCTGATCTTTGTGCTTTTAATAAGTGAAATAGGGAGTTGGTCAGGTGATTTGTAGTGCTAGACTCTCACTTGGACTCACCGACTGAATACCAATGAAGAACTGCGAGTAAAGAAATTACTGAACTCTCTAGGAATCACGATTTCTAGAGATACCAATGACTCAATTTTATAGGGTTTGAATAGGGATGGACAATACACAGTAAATGTTGGAAAAAATTAAAGCAACAAATCAGCAATATAGAATAAACTAAAAACAAAGCAATAAACAATAACAAATAGATTTAAACAGTAACAAATAAACATAATTATTCAATAACTCAATTGCACAAAAAAGCTGCTACACACCTTCAATCTCCACCTTGCTCGAATCCCATTCAGATGCTTACAGCACCACCCGTGCTCTCATGAATTCTTCTTCACTCTCATTTTGGCAGACTATTAGAAAAGTAAATAAACAATGAAGACTAAATTGATAATTGTTTTAATCGTGTAAAATACTTTTTTTAAGGAAATATTGCCCCACTTTATTGCTATTTGGGTTTATGGCAATTTCCTCTATGATAATCAAAACAAAATCAGAATTTATAAGTATCAATCATATAAATACTCCCAAGAACTTGTTAGAGAATTGTTTAGAAACATGTAGTTTGAATGCTAAAATAGAATGAGGAAGAAGAGAGTTAATTTATTGTTTCTTATGTAAAACAACTATTAATAGATGTTTGAAGGGTTTTTCTAGAGTTACAATCTTTTTGAATGGACACGGGCAGTTTTTTAACGTTGGTAACCACCAACTAGGAGTTGGATATCTATAGCGTACGTGACACCTTGTCACGAGCGTGATAGGAGTGCTAACAGGTATATTGCACCCACACTGGGATCCTCGCACGTATGCAATAGTGAATAACAGCTTGTCCTACATCTTCCAAAGAAATTTATATAATTTCTTTTGATGCCAAAGTGCCTCATCTTTAACATTTGAATATATGTCAAATTTAAAGTTTCACTCCAAAATTTCCACCATCATTAATTCATGGTCTTTACAAAATTATTGCAAAGTTGCTCGATAATCTGCTTAAATTGGTCATCGATTCTATTATAAGCTTTGTGGTCGACAAATTTTGTATAGCTTTCTAGTTGCTAGTGAGATTATTCTATTCACACATGTCAAAGGAGTAATACAAGCTGTGCTCTTCTAAAGCTTGATTTCGAAAAGGCTTTCGATTCTATAAAATGGATTACCTTTTTCGGGTGATGTCTCAAATAGGCTTTGGTGGTAGGCAGTTTAAATGGATTTCGGAATGTTTTGTAAACTCTAAATCCTCAGTCTTAATTAATAGAACACCTTCGAAAAAGTTTCGTATATTCAATGATATCAAGCAAGGATGCCTGCTATCCCCATTTCTTTAATTAAGGCTGTTGAACCGCTCTCTGGTTACAATCTAAAATGGTTCAAAGCGTTCTAACAGGAAACCAGCTGCCAAAGCAAGGTCCTCTAATCACACATGCAATTTACAAATGACATGCTTATTTTCAATAGTGTCTCATTAGAACATTTTCAAAATTTAGCCCGCATGCTTCGGTGTTTGGTTCTTGTTTCGGGCCTACATATAAACTTTCATGAAAGTACACTTGTGGAGATTAATTCTGATGGATATTTTATTAAACAAATTGCAGCATCTGTTTACTGTAATGCTTCAACTCTGCCCTTCACATATCAATGCTTACCAGTAGGGGCATCTCCAAACATATACTTAACATGGTTGCTAGTTATTAATAAAATTAAAAAAAAATGGCATTTTGGAGGGGAAAGATTCTATCACAAGCTGATCGGTTATCTTTAATCACGGCATGTATCTCTTCATTTCCTCTCTATTTCTTATCCATTTTTAAAATGCCACTTCAGATTGCTAGAGATATCAATAAGCATATTAGACAATTGTTTTGGAGTGGTGGGCATTCAACCACTAAACTTCATCAAATTAATTGGGTTCTTGTCAAAGAAATTGGATGATCTGAGCTTCTGCAATATTTTGGATCATAATAAAGCTCTTCTTCTAAAGTGGTTATGGAGATTAGAACTGGATTTAGATAAGCTTTGGGGTGAAGTTATTTATCACAAGTACTGATGCAAAAAAACTGGACTCTATAAATTCCAACTATGCTTGCTCTACAGTATGGAAAGGAATCACTTCTACTTGCGCATCTTTCAATGATTACTATATTTTTGTTCAAAAACACATCCACTACAGGATAGGAAATGGATCTACTGTTCTGTTCTGGACAGATCAATAGAGTGGAGGTGTTCCTCTTGCAGCCGCTTACCCAGACTTGTTCACAATTGCTGCTGATCTTTGTGCTTTTAATAAGTGAAATAGGGATCTGGTCAGGCGATTTGTGGTGCTAGACTCTCACTTGGACACACCGACTGAATGCTGATGAAGAGCTGCGAGTAAAGGAATTACTGAACTCTCTGGGAATCACGATTTCTAGAGATACCAATGACTCAGTTTTATGGGCTTTGAATAGGGATGGACAATACACAGTAAATGTTGGAAAAAATTAAAGCAACAAATCAGCAATATAGAATAAACTGAAAACAAAGCAATAAACAATAACAAATAAATTCAAAAGTTAAATATGTAATCAAATAAAATGGAGTAGAATAGCCTAAATTGAACGCCCCCACTGTAATGATAAATTTTTTGTAGTCACATTTCTTCTCCAATATACGACAATATACTGGATTTCTAGTGTCGAACCAAACTTTGCCCAAGCTCACCAAAGAATAATGTATCAATGGTTTTACTGATAATAAACTTTAAATTTGCTCAGTGAATTTAATACGGCTCGGATTTTTTTTATATTGAAGAGAGCATGAAAGAAGAAAGTATTTATATTGTTCTTCAAGGAAAGCAGTATCAGTTTTTTGGTTACTAATAAAGAAGAAGTGGCTTCCTCACGTTCACCAATGCTGAGTAAAAATGGGGGAGTGGGTCTGCCTTTTTATCAAAGATGAACTCAGTTACATAATCAGCTAAGTAAGAGTTATATTGAGAGAGAAAATGGGGCTAAAAATAGTGGAGTGGATATGAAAGTGTCTTGAAAATCTGGATAAAATATTATAAATATCACAGCAAATATTTTTAATAAAAAAAAATTTCATTAAATCTGTAACAGAAAAAATTTTAAACCAAATAAACACGTTCAACAGTAAAGTCATGCTACTTGTCTTATGCGGCTCATGTCCATAATTCTTCTCCAAGTTATCCACATGTTTGGTTGAACCTTTTCCCCGCAAAGGTTGAATTATTCAGTTGGTTTGCTGATATGGAGGTTTAACAGCAAAGCTTTTCTTTTCGGTAGGGGATTATGCTGTGTGTCATCGAATACATGCAGTTTCTGTGGGAAATTTGGAGAGACAATTAGCCACGTTCTTCTTCACTCTAAGTTCTCTTGGTCTTTTCGTTGGTGGGGAATTCAATTAATTGTCTCTGGTTCTTTGTCACAGCTATTTTGGTTATGCGATGGTTATGGATATGGCCAAGCGCACCCTCTTCTACATAATAGCTTGGAGTATTTGGATCTCAAGAAACCAAAAGTTGTTCATCAATATTCAACCAGAGACCCAGCAGCTAATACATTTGATTTTCCGTAGAGTCCACTTGTTTTTTAATGTAGTAAATCCCCACTTCCCTTATAATATGTACTCCCTTGTTTATGTCCCCCATTAGCATTCAGTGTTCGTCTAGCAAAAAACGATCTAGATTGGATTTTTAATTTTTTTCTTAGCTTGAGCCAAGTTCTAGTTGTTCTAGCTAAGAAGAAGTTTTTTTCATCACCTTAACTAATTGATTAAGGTGGTTTTTTTCCCTCAATCATTAATAAAATAAAGTTGATTAGCAAGAAAAAAATTGGTAATTTAACTAGTTTGGTGTATAATCATATATAAAACCATTAGAATTTCTTCCTCTTTAATTTTCCCATTTGGGATTCCTATCATATCACTAACTATTCTTTCTAACAGCGACATGTACAAAGGCCTAATTCTAAGCGTTCAAGGCCTAAAAGGTCAAAACTAATGGGATGGGCTTGTGGGTTTTTTCTTTGTCCAATCAATGAAACTTTAATGGGTTGGAATCATGGGATTTGACGCTGATAATACTCCCTAATTTGAGCCTAACACCGAACACTAAACTTTTATATGCACAATAATTTGAGCCAGACACCGAACACTGAACTTTTATATGCAAAATGCATCCTTTACATGTGGGGTAACCACGATCATTCAAACAGCTGCGTACCTAATTCAGTTTAGGTCAAGAGAACAGAATCATATAGGGTGGAAGAGTATGTGAGGTTCAATTTTCAGGAGAATTCAGAGCTAAAAAGCCTTATCAGCTCCTACTAAATAAATTGGGGAAAAAAAATTAAAAAACGACACCAATTTTTAATGTGACAATCCCATTTATCAAGGTGTATTTAGGTTGTTTAAGTCAACCTACTATATGCAAGTTAGTCTTAAGCCTAAAGCAAACCAATGAAGCATTCTTGGTCGCACATCAGTGATTTCACCGACTCAAACTTTGTAATTAGCACCACCAGAAAAATGTACTTGGTAGTTTCATCCATTTTGAATCCTTAAAAAAATTATGCCACATACATCTTGCAAGTAGCTTCTTTGATATTTTGCATTATACATGCATAATGTGTATTAAAAAAAAAATTATAGGGCATCTGGTTGGTTCTTTGATATTCTACTAATATTGAAAATATAATAAAATAGAGTTGGTCAATTGTATAAATTTTAAATATTAAAAGATAAATATCAAATCTTCAAGAGATAAATAGTAATTTCTCTAAATATATATGTCGTTAGTTCACTATATGATAATCATCTTTGATTGATAAATTTGTTAAAATGGTATAAATCAATCATGTCATTTACTGATTTGCATGTAGAAATGAAAATTTATGTTTTGTTAGTTTTTCGTAGATGTTATATTTTCTTAAACACTAAATCTAGTGTAAATGTTGCTTTGATGATTTTTCTTTTCTTAATGTTGTTAAACTTGAAACTTTAATATCAATAAATAAATTTTAACATTATATTATGATTACATCTTCCTTTTTTAGAAAATCATTCTCGGAAAAAAAGTTTCAAAATTAATTGAATATATTTTCACTTCTAACTAGGCCATGCATTAAAAAAAATCAAAATTTTGAATTATAATAATTCATAGTAAAAAAACAAGAGTTCTCGTCACAATTGCAGTGGCAAAGTTAGAATTTTAAGTTTGAGGTACAAAGAGCCAAATCCAAATTTAGAGATATAAAAATAGACTTTCAATATATTTTAAAAGAATAAATTTAAAAAATAATATAAATTTATATATTATTAAATACATTTAAAAAATTGAAAGAGTGAAATTGAAATTAATTTTACACACAATCACTCAACTTTGTATTAATTATTACAAAATAACTTTTAATTTTTTTTTTCTCAAAAATCACTCAACTTCTTTTTTTCTATAAAAGTTACTTCTAGCAGTTCTTATGGAATCAATAAATGAATGCTAAGTGGAGAGTGATGTGTATATATATATATATATAAGTGTCACATTAGATGTCCACATGCCAGTGACATGTGGATAAAATTAATTTAATCAGCTGTCACTAAATTTATACCATAATTGTATTTTAGTCATTTTCAAGTATTTTTTTCATTACAAAGTCTTTTTTCATGATTAAATTGTAAGTAAAATATAAATTCAATAACCATTAATAAAATTAATCTCGTCCACATGGTACTCACATATGTACATTTGACATGACACTCAAAGCTATGAACATGTTCATTGTCCACATCAGCATTCTCGTTGGTGACTCAATCAAATTTACATAAAGTAACTTTTATAGAAAAAATATAAATTCAGTTATTTTTGTGAGAAAAAAATTTAAAAATTATTTTATGACAAATAAAGTAAAGTTGAGTGACATTCTGTAGAATTAACTCAATGCAGTTGTTCATCCTCAAATAAATATGGATCCATTACTGTTTCTCATGTTCTTCTTCTTCTTTCACTTGTGCTGCACCAACCACCGTCACCAATGAATCGATTAATTCATTTCTTGAATCAGTTTTTGATTGGGACTTACCTATTTAATTGCAGAAAAAAAAAAAGCTTATTTTTCAAAAAGAAAATGGAAAATATTTTCCATAACTAAACAGCCCCTTCGGTTTTCTCTTTTTTTTTTTTTTTTCCGCAGCCCTAAAAAGTAGCGGGAAATAGAAAAGGAAACAAAGACCGCCGCTAATGCGAGGCCTACCAGCCGTCCCCGCCTTGGATTCGCAGCGCCGCCACAGTCCCCACCATCCGCATATGGACAAAGTTTTCTAATCCCATGAACATGAGATTTAAAATTAAAATTTTAAAGATGATTTGATTTGTCCAACGTGCAAGGTACATGTTATGTTGAAGGGTGGTCGGTTTCGGTCGGTGGCTGGTAGTTGAGAATGAGCAGAGAATGTATGAACATATACTTATAAGGTGTGTTTGGTATAAAAAAAAATAATACAAAATACAATTCTATTCCTAAATTATTCGTGTAGAATTTTAATATTTTTTTGATATATTATACTATATATAAAAGCGAAAATAGATAAATTTATCGAAAAGTCAATTTGATTGTATTAATTTATTGAGTTAATTTTATCATTTAATAATTTAATTTATTTGTAAATAGTATTAATAATTTATTAATTAGAAGTATAATTCTATTAGAACTAAGTAAATATTATATATATAATAGATAATTAATATTAAAAAGAAATAAAAAATAATTTAATATTTTTAGAAAAGAATTCGACATAATAATTTTAGCAAATTTAATTTTAGACATCCAATTGCCTTTTTGATATATAAACACAAAATTAAAATCCAAAGTAGCATATTAATGAATAATTATTTGTAAATAGTATTAATAATTTACTAATTATAAAATAATGAAAAACCAATAATTCCGGTTATTTTCTATTGATTGGATTGAATTCGGAAAGGGAATAGAAAATTAATAGAGATAGAAAATAAAAATATTTTTTTTCCTTTGGAATTTTAAATAAATAGATTTTAGTAATTTTACATCAGTAGTATTTAAATTTAATTTGAGACTTCAAATCATAATCTTACTATATATAAAAGTAGAAATGAGAGACATATAAAATTACAAAAAAATCAATCTAATTTTACTATTTAATTGGATTAATTTTGTCATTTAATAATTTAATTTATTAGTAAATTCATTAATTAGAAGTCAAATTCTATTATGACTCAAATAACTAATATTAAAAAGAAAGGAATGGATGAGTAATTGAACCACTATGAGGTTAATTTGATGAATTACAGAGAGTTTGAACGAATTTTTATAGTGATTGAGTTAATCAGTTTGCTATCAATCGGTTGGTTTGACAATTTTGCAAATGTTTGATTTTAAAAAGGATTTTTAGCATTGATCGGTCTAAACTTGAAATCCATTTTCGAACTTTTGCTAGATGGCAGATCTAATCTGAGTAGTAAAACTCTAAATTTTAGTTTTTTTCTTGTGTTTTATTAGATAGACATATTCTATAAAATAGAAATATTCTCTCAAATACCTTTAACTATAGTAAAATATAATTTACTTTTATATAAAATTTAAGAATAAAATATAATGAATAATATTTAAATTAAATAAGATTTAATTACATAATAATTAAAAATTAACTTGTTCAACAAGATTATTATTATTATTATTATTATTATTATTATTATTCCAATTTTTAAAAGTTACGCACTTGGATATTTGAGAATAAGAAGACAAGCAAAATAATTATAAAATACTTACTATCTCTATTTTATATATAACTTTTAATAATAAACAAATTAATAATTTGAAATGATAGGCAAAATGATTGTAAAGTACTTATTATCTCAATTTCAATATTTTTCTTTTTTAATAATTAGGATTATAATTGGTTTAATTTATCTAATTAGTATATACGGATTAGAATCCTAATAAAATTTTTATTTAGGATTGGAAAGGAAAATAATTGTGAAAATTTTAAAATAAAAATTATATAGAATTCAATCATATTACATGCATTATAATCTATGTTTCTTAGGATTAAAAATTTGTCTTTAAAACGATAATATATTGTCATTCAAAGTACAACAACAATGATTTTCACTTATATATTAAATTTATATAATAGCAAGTTTAAACTAAATTACAACAATGCACGCAATATATAACATGAATTTCAAAATACTAAGTACAATTGTTATAAATTATTTAAAAAGCTATAATTTATTAATAATTTTTATATAGGTCAATAATTAATTTATTAGGATCATGTACTAACGAGTTAAGTTTTTAAAATATACATGCATAGTATAATATAATTTATTTTTATATAAAATTTAAGAATAAAACATCATGAACAACCATTAATATTTAAATTAAATAATACTTAATTATATGATAATTAAAAGTATTGGATTAATAACGGGTCCAATATCTAATAATCACGTGCAAAACATGTAAATGAAAAACTAGCAATCTAATAAATATAAAAATTATATTTTTTAATTTAGTATGATTCACATAAAGGAGAAAATAGAATTCAAAAATTTATTATTTTATTTCGATTAAACTTGTTTTGTACTCTAAATTATATAATGTAGATTATAGCATTAGGTTATCAAGTTTTTTAACTAAATTTATTTTCTATCAGGGAGGTGGTGGATGTGATGGAGGGGGCAAGCAAGGTCGAGGTATAGGAGGGATTTGAGGGAAAAGACCGTCATTGTAGATTATTGCTCAAACAATCACCAAGAAGAGGGGGATAAATTGGTGGGAGATTAAAAAATTTGCACAACATGATAATAAAAAAAGAATGGAGGATTGATATACGAATTTTATAGAGGTTCGGTTGTTAACTAACCCTACTCTTCTCCCCAACTTAGATTGAGTATTAAATAATCTAATCACTTAGATTACAATTTTTTGAGTTTTAACAAGCTCACTCCCAACTAGTTTTAATCTCCCACCAATTTATCCCCCTCTTCTTGGTGATTGTTTGGGCAATAATAAAAAAGAATGGAGGATTGAGATACGAATTTTATAGAAGTTCAGGTGTTAACTAACCCTACTCTTCTTCCCAACTTAGATTGAGTATTAACTAATCTAATCACTTAGATTACAATTTTTTGAGTTTTAACAAGCTCACTCCTAACTAGGTGTTTTAACAAGGCTAACACTCAATCAAATTTTTCATTGTGTTTTGTGGCTCACACAACAACCAATTCATTGTAATTTGACTCACACTATCCAATTACAAGACAACCCCAAGTGTTTTCAGATTAATACTTGAATCCTTATACAAATGCAATTAATAAAAGGATTTGAGAAAATAAATTGCAATGAAAATCAAATATTTGACATTAAAAGAGCTAGTGAAAAAAGGTGAGGTTGAAATAGAGCATATTGGTACAGATGATATGATAGTTAATCCCTTTACCAAGAGTATTCGACCAAATGTTTATCAGAGATATGTCATTAGTATAGGTCTAAAGTCGACTTTTGATACTTTAGATTAGTGGGAGGCTTTCTTATTGCTCTATGTATTTTGGTTTATACTTTATACATTGGTATTATATTCTTTGTTAAATTGATGTTCATCAATACAGTTATATATATTTTCGTTGGAAAATATTTTATGGTATATTTTCAATTGGAAAATATTTGATATTATATTTTCAGGGAAAAATATTAAAGGTAATATTTTCATTGAAAAATATAGTATGATGTATATATTAGATATGATTGATTAAAGTCTTAAGATTAGTGTCATCTTAAGCAAAAGATTAGGGAATCAAATTTTATAGCCTTAGATGTATGTCTTGAGACACATAAAGAATCGTACGATATAAAGCTTTTGAGACATATATAGACTTCATTTGAAGTCATAAAAGAATTTTTTATGCATGTATGTATTGTATCCAAATAAGAAATTATTAATTGATAGGAAAATCAACATATAAAGTTTTATTATAAAGTGAGTATTTACTAATCTTGCCATATTATCACACTGTACTTATGATTGGTAAGATTATTGTTATATGTAACCATGGAAAATGTCATATTATTGAATAACGTAGTTTCTGCCATGATTCGTTATTAATGATTTTACTTAATCGAGTATGTAGGAGAATTTTATTATAATAAATTCTCAATTAATTAGCCCAGGTGTGAGAATATTAGATATTTAATCTAATTATAGACTTTTTAATTGAGAAATAAAGATATTACAAAATAAAAGATCTTGAGAATCTGATTAATTTTTTATTTAGGCAAAACTTCATAAATTAATTTAGCATAGATAATTAATGTAGCCTTAATAATAATATGGGTGTTATGGACGACTCATGATTATTATATTAAGTTGGTTAAGTCTTTCTTATTACTGACTCTTAGTCCCTATATAAAGTTAAAAATAGATAATAAAAAAAAAAGAATTCCACCATTTTAAGTTAATTCATAAATAGTAAATCTAAACTTAGAACAAGGTCTCCTAATATCAATCAAAGAGAAAACCTCCTAAAAAAGGAAAAGTTCATAATGGTGAGCTGTGAATAAATTCGATAATTACAAAGAGAATAAATATTTTATTTTTTTAATATTAAAATTATTTTATAGTTTAATTAGTTAATTATATAATTTTTAGTTTAAAATATTTTTTGCTTTAAATAAGTATTATATTTTTATTTTATTATTTTCAAAAATTATTAATTATGTTAAAATATAAATAATCATTTATATATAAATATATAGAATTAAATAATATTATTGGGCGGATTCGGGATGGAACACCACGGTGGCAAATCTAATTGTCATCTCCAATGTTATCAAAACCGGTTTGTCCCAGCAGGTTCAATTAGAAATCGGCCAGCAGACTGAGCTGTTTTGAACTAAAGAACCAGAGGACTTTGGTCCACCCTAAGAACCGGTAAACCGATCGGTTCAACTGTGAATTGGTTGATCCGACTGAATTTAACTGGTTTTTTGTGGTTTGGTTGATTGAAAATTCATTAAAAAATATCACTTTATGCATATGGTGGGAGTGAACTTGGATTTTTAAATGTAGTTCTCAAATTTTTACCATCAAACCACTTATGATATATAGTTAAAAAAATTATTTTTTTTATATTAGTTTCATTTACAAATGAACTTATCTATATTTACATAAAATTATTATTTATAAAATTACTCATATTATTGAAAAGAGATTTATATAAAATTAATATTTAGTTTTTCATATTTTTATTATAAAAGTAAAACTATGACAAATAAAAAATTCTTGAAATTAATTGATGTTTTTGAATTATAAATATTTATTATCAATACATGACTATGTATTATATTATTACTAATTCAATATATAAGTATACATTAATTTAATTTTTCATAAAAGTATTAACATTATTTTAGAAATATATATATTTAATAAATTTAAATTTACATATTTGTATTTGTATTACAAATATATATCATGATAAAATTATTATATAAATTATTTTTAAAATTATTTATTTCAATATAAAATATTTTACTTGATAAATGAATGTATGTTAAATATTTTTTTCTACAAATTATTATTTGTTATAATTTTTTTAAAAATATATAAATATGGATATTATTATATTTGAAAATATTTAGAAATATATTTATATATTAATTTGAATTTCAATATTTAATATTTTGAACATATTATTGTGTATAAAATATGTTTAATTTAAATAATTTTTATTTTACTATGTATAAAATATATTGAATAATATATTTTACAATAATTTTATATAGAATGGTTCAATCTTAATTTGACCTTAAATCTGTAATTTATTGACTGAACCGATTTTTACAACCTTGATCATACCTAATAACGTAAGAGTTAGTGGATTGAGTGGAGGCAACTACGTGAGAGAGACATGAAATAAGAGATTCAATCAGAGCATCACTATCAATGAAATTAGATAGCAACTGCCACATTAACAAAACTTAAATTATACTTTCAAATTCATTTTATTTCTACAATTGTCATCAATTTTAATTTGCAGGGCTCGATTAATGTTTTAATATATTATATTTATTATTAATTATAATTATTTTAATTACAATACATAATTATATTTAAAATATTTTAAACTTAAATAATATTAATTATTAATAATTATCATGATATTTATATTTATATAAAATTTTCAAAGTTATTTTTAAATTATTTAGAGTAATATTATTACTTAAATTATTTATATAATTAATATTAATATATTAGTTGTTAAAATAGATATTATTTTATTTAATTTTATTTAATTTTATAATAAAATAATATAAATGGGACCACTATAAATTTTTTATGCATTTGAAATTGTCTCTTACCTCTTTCAAATCTTTGAGAATTTGCAAAGTTATAAGATTTCTATCTAATCATGCAGTTCAATTTGCAATTTCAGCAATTAAAATTGAAAAAGATAGGTGTTAGTGATGCTCTTAATATTGAAAGTTAAAATATTTTATCGAGAAAAATAAAAAAATAAATTCCCAATACTATAAAAAAATAAAATAATAAGCAATAAAAATGTTATTCTATATAAATTAAATTACTAAATCTAAATTTGGAATGGAAATCAAATTTCATTCCAAAAATTTATATACAAAACAACTCCCAAGTGTAAAAGGTCCATCAACAAAAAGTTCGAGTAATTATTACCACCTTGGGTTTCTTTAAGCAAAACAATTAATTAAATTAATCAAATATAAAATCACTACTAAGATATTAATTCTTTCCTTTATTCAATTCCTTTTTCAACTCCGGAGGCACATAGGGCCTACGACAATATCTTACCAGAAAGTTGGGATAGTGATAGCTTATGTTTTAGGATACGGTCATTCCTCATGTTTGTGGAACATTTATATATTTATTTATTTTATTCTTTTTGTTGGCGAGAGCTTGATTTTCCTTTTCTCTTTAGGTCATGTTTGGTACATCAAAGAAATAGAAAATGAATTTTTATTCCTAAAATTAGTGTTTTAAAATTCCAATATTTTCATTTGATATATTAATATAAAAAAATTGGATTCCTATTTGTATATGCTTGGTATAATTCCATAAATAAGATAAATATAATTTAAAAATTAATTATTTTTTGTAATCACCTTTTCCTAATAGTTCTATATTTTATAAGCAAATGAATAAGTAATTATTTTTTAATTTTATATATAAATCGAGATTGACAGTAGAAATTTGTTTGAGTGTGAATTGTGTATTATTAATACTTTAGATAGACTGGTTACTAGATTTGGAATGAAATTCTACAACACGGTCACCCTTTGGTTCTTATTTTTTAAACTGCTTCCAAAATATATTTTATAAGATCTAATCCTTCAAAATTTTGATATAAAAAATATTAAAAATGTCAAATAATTTGATTTTAAACTGAATGATTATGAATTGAAGATAATCAGAAGTTAAAAACTAATTTGAATAGTTTAGAGGTTTGTTTGTGATTGTTTTTATTTCATATTTTTTTTATTTAATTTCTGTTAAAAAAACAAAAAAATATTTGTAAAAATATATTTTACTTTTCTTTTTTGACCTTTTCCAAAAGTAATTCTTATTGATTTTAAAAATTCAAGAAACAAGGCTTTCAAAATGTTTTATATGTTTTTTTTTTTAATTATATATATATGTTCACTTCCGATTTTATCTTTTTTGTGTATTTACCGAAGGACAAAAGAAAAAATATAAAATTAGTTTGATTATATGTGAATCACTATATACATATATAATATTGATATTTTTCAATTATAAAAATGAAAATCTTTATATATATATATATAATCTTAAAGTTATTTTATTTAATTTGAGTAGCTCTTAAGCTATTGAGATAAAAAAAATTATATTCTCTTGAATAAAATAATTAATGAAGACACCATTATACAAGAAATCATAGGAAATAGAATCTAAATTCTACTAAAACTTATGGAATTGGAATCCTAAAATTTTGAATAATGGGAATTCTATTTCAAAGAAAATAAAATACTAAACTTAAATTTGAAATTGAAATCCTATTTTTATTCCAAAATTTAGTACACCAACCATGCTCTTAATGGTTTTTTTTTTTAACAAATAGCAAGGGTTAGATATTGATATCATTATTAATTAAATTCTTAAATAACAATATTGAAAAAACAAAATAAACTTAATTAAATGAAGAAAATATAAAGGAAACAAATTATAACCACCGGTAAAGCAAGGCCCACCAGCCGTCCCCGCCTTGAATTTGCAGCGCCGCCACAGTCCCTCCATCCACATATGAACAAAATTTTCTAATTCTATTAGAGCATCGAACGGTCTGTTTATTTCATTCTTTAGTTTTACGTCATATAAAGAGGTTCTTAAATTTAAACACCTTACTTATTATAATTATTATATTATATAAAAAATAAAAATAGAAAGAATAGAAAAATTTATTAAAAAGACATTCTAATTATATTAATTAATTAAATTAATTTTATTATTAATAATTTAATTTATTAATAAATAATAATTTATTAATTAAAAATTCAATTATATTAGGATGATGAGATTAGTGTATTAGACAGCCATGAGCCCAGTTCCCGAAATATCGCACATACTGAAACCTGACCATATGAAATAATTCATTAATTAATAGTACAATTCTATTAAATTTTATATATAAAAAAATTAGGTAATTAATATCAAAAGAAAAAAAAGATAATTTAATAAAAAATATTTTTAAAAATATAATCAACAACATAATTTATATAGTAAATAAATTAACAATTATAACAGATAAAATAATTAAGTATAACTTTTTTTATATATAACATAATATAAGAATCAAATATAATTAATAACCATTAGTATTTAAATTAAATGTGACTTAATTACATCATATCATAATCATATATTACTGTATATAAATGTGGGAAGAAGGGAGGAGACATGCAAATTTACTAAAAAGTTAGCATAATTGTATTAGTTAATTTTGTCATTTAATAATTTAATTTATTAGTGAATAATATTGATAATTCATTAATTTGAAGTTCTAATAGAAGTTAACTATATTTTATATAACAAATTAATAACTATAATTAAAAAAATAATTTAATAAAAACTATTAGGAATAGATGGTAAAAAATATAATGGACAAGATAATTTGTATATAATAAATAAATTAACAAGCATAATGAATAAGATAATTAATGGGCTAGATAATTTAGCATGATTTTTTATATATAATATCATATAAGAATCAAATATAATTAATAACTATTAGTATTTAAATTAAATGTGACTTAAATATATGATAATTAAAAGTAGCTAAAATTAATTTGTTAGTCCAAATTATTATTATTGTTATTATTATTTATTTAATAATGATGAAACCAATTATTAAAAATCATGTGCATCTAATTATTAATTTGAGATAAATATATCTAATTATTAATTTGAGATAAATATACTCCTATAATTTATTATGAATAAAATACTACAATAAGACGAAATAAATTAATAAAAAAATAAAAAATTATATAAACACTAAATGGTGATTAGTGACAAGTTTGAAATCTAATAATCATATGTAAGACACATCAATAAAAAAAACTAGTATACATAGAAGTGGAAATAGAATGATAAATAAAATAACCGTAAAATACGTACTACATCTATTTCATATATAACTTTTTATAATGAACAAATTAGTAATTTGATGGAATTTGAGACAAATATGCATTTCTATGATTCACGATGAATAAAATATCATAATAAGATGAAATAAATTAATAAACAAATTATATAAAAACCAAATAGTGATTAATAACAAGTCTAATATCTAATAATCACGTGCAAAATACATTGATAAAAAATTAGTATATATAAAAGTGGAAATAAAGGGATAGACAAATTTACCCAAAAACCAACCAAATTATATTAGTTAATTGAATTAATTTTGTTATTTAATAATTTAATTTATTTTTTTTACAAAAAAAATAATTTCATTGATTCAAACTATAATAATACATCGATAGAAACAGATATAAATATGTTAAAAACCATAGATGATGAAACAATAAAAAAATTTATAGTATCCAGATTAATAGCATAATAAATCGGCGTAACGTATACAAATTTGATAACACTATAGTAATTAGAATACCTATAATTTCAGTTTTGCAATATACTGACAACTATAATATGATTTGATATCTTTGTTGAATCGAATATATTTTGCTTGTCTAAATTGTTTACACATAAAAATACTATAACAAGACAACAAAAATAAAATACTGTAATAAAATGACAAAACTAAATACCGCAATAAAACGATGAAATCATAAAAAACAAAACAAACAAAATAAAAACTAAGATTTATGTAAAATAGTCACTTATTTTATAAATAAATATATTAAAAAATATATAGATATGTGATTTTATGTCAATATTGGTCAAAAATCACTTACTAGAAAAAGAAAAAAAATAAAATAAAATTAGGCTAGGGTTAATGTGGGTATTGATGATGATGAATTGATCAGTGAATAATATTAAAATTTCTATTAAAACTAGATAATATTATTTTTTATATAAAAAAATAGATAACTAATATTAAGTAGGAATAGAAATGGTAGACAAATTTACCAAAAAATCAATATGATTATCCTAGTTAATTTGATTAATTTTATTATTTTAATAATTTAATTTATTAGTGAATATTTTAATAATTTATTGATTGGAAGTCTAATTTTATTAGGACTAGATAACTATATTTTATATATAAAAGAACAAATAGCTAATATTAAAAAGAAAGAAAAAATAATTTAAAAAAATATTAGGAAGACACGGAAAAAAAAAAATAATAGCATATTATAATTTAAAGTACAACAATAATGATTTTCACTTACATATTGAATTTATATAATAATAAGTCTAAACTAAATTATAACAATGCATGTAATATATAACATGAATTTCAAAATATTTAGTACAATTTTTATAAATTATTTGAGAAGTTATAATGACTTAATAATTTTTATATAGTTCAATAATTGATTCATTTTAATCATATACATAACAACCTAAGTTTTTAAAATTTACGTGTGCATAGTATAATACAATTTACTTTTATATAAAAATATAAGAATTAAATATAATTGATAACTATTAATATTTAAATTAAATATGACTTAATTACATAATAATTAAAAATAACTAAAATTAACTTGTTGGAAAAAATTATTATTATAATTTATTTAAGAATGATGAATTCAATTATTAAAAATCACTTGTATCGCACTTGGATGATTGAGAATAGAGGGATAGACAAAATAACCGTAAAATATTTACTATCTTTATTTTCTATATAACTATTAATAATGCACAAATTAGTAATATTCATATAAGTTATAATACGAGTTCAATATATAATAATCAAGTGTAACAAACGTTAACAAAAAACTAGTAATTTTTAAGAGTGACATTTTCTCTTCTCAAATATAAAAGCGATAAAAAGCTTTTTATCAATATTTTATTATTTATTTTCGTCATTTTTCAATAAAGTTGTATTAATAAAAAGTTTATATTAATTTTAAGAAAGTTATAGGATGAATTATATAGATGATACTTCAACAACTTAATATTTAAATTATTATTTATATATAAAAAAAAAAAACTACTTAAATCTCCTCTATCTGTTCTCTGTTAAGTTACATAAAATTTCTACCTACATATTTCATGTGTGCAAATGAGTCTCACAACAAAATGTTCCACTTTCTCATTACTTTTTTTTTTCATTTTCTTTTGTTTTCTCTCAAATAAAACATAATTAAATATAGAAGGCTTCTGCGGTACACCGGGTGTAAATTACACTTGGTGTTTTAGCACTATTAGATCATCAACTTTTAATTTCAACCATTTATTATCAACAGATGAGATTAAAAGTTTATAATTCAACGGTTTTAAGATGCACCTTAGAAATTCTCTTAAATATATTAGAAAAATAATAATTTTTATCCTGCCATTTACCGATCAACCACCGTTAGGAGACCTTCAACTCACTCCTCCTTGCATAGACAAGCAAGAAGCAGTTGTCAAAACTTTTATTGGTTTGTGGTCAGTTGATGTCAAATGAAATTCTCCCCTTCGTCAAATCGAATGAAATTAGGTGAACAAATATTTTCTCCGTTTCTGCCAAATCAAATGAAATTTCTACACTAAATTTCGACCCTAATCTCTTATCTTGATTCAACTTTTTTGTTGCAATAAAAATTTTATTTAAGAGTGAAAGATTGAGATATGTAGCAAGGTGATTAAATGGTGTGGAGCTTGAGGTTTTGGTGATCGTCAAACGAGTAGATTCTAAAATTTATGATTGGAGTCCTCTTCTAATTCATCGTCTTCTACCCTATTTTGGATGTATTGGCTCATACTTACAAGTGTGTAGCATATCTGCTTGCTGGGTTTTGTTGGAGATGAGAATTGGGATTTTGGTTTTATTGGAGATTGAATTTGGGCTTGTCATCATGAAAAATGATGGTGTTATTTGAATAGAAATTATCTGATATGGCTTTGAAAAATTCAAGCTTCATTCATCCTTAGCTTAGAATTTTAAAGTTCACTTAATTTGAAAAAAACTAAAATGTGATAAGTAAATATGGAAGAAAGGGTTATGTGAGAGTGATCAAATTTCAAATGAGTTTTTTGTTGGAATTTTTTCTTTTTTGTGAGAGAATAATTTACCTGATAGAGATTGGAAGAAAAATTTTTTTTTTCCTGGAATGTGTTTGTTTGATTGTTGAGAAAGTGAGAGAAAATGAAAAAAAAAAAAGATGACTAGAATGTGTTTGTTTGATTGTTGAGAAAGTGAGAGAAAATGAAAAAAAAAAAAGATGAAAAAGTGTTGTGGGACCTATTTGTATATATAAAAATTTTTTACTAATTTGAAAATTTTACATTAGAATTTCGGTACATAATTTAATAAAAAAATAGACAGATATTTTTATATTACAAAATTAAAATTTAAGTAGTTTTCTATAATAAATAATATTTTAGGTGCTAATTCACCCAAAAGTTAAATTAGAAAAATTTAGAATAGAGAGTGAAATAGAGAATATTCTAAAACAATTTTTAAGATAAATTAAAATAGAAAGTTAAATTTTTTATAATATAAAAATAGTTATTTAGGAGTATTATTGAAAATACTCTAAGTCTTCATCTAAAATATTTAAATCGTTTTCAGAATAATCAGATAGTTCTTCTTCGTCTGTTTTACTAGATTCTTCTTTATTTATAATTATTTTTAAAATTTTATTTTTTAATTCTTCCGATACTTCTAATTCATTTATTCTCTGTTTAACTCTACAATTTCTAGCATAATGACCTATTTTTCCACATTTATAACAGATAATAATATCCTTTTGTTTTTAATTAGTTTTCTTATTAGATTTTTGTTTTTTAGGTGATGATTTAGGTTTATAAATTTTGTTTTGATTATATTGTTTTGGTTTGGAATAATATCTTTTCTTAATAGGTCGATATAGTGTTCTTTTTTGTTTTCTATATTTTTTGGATTTAACAGATGAAGCCATAACTGTTTCATATTCATACTGCTGACAAAAATCACTTAATTCTTTCCTAGTAGAGGTAGAGTCTCTTTTTAATTTTGCCTTTAATTTTAGATCTGAACATATAGCTAATCCTTCATTATTTATATAATTTATTATATTGCCATAGGTTAGTGTATCATATGGTATAATTCCATTATTTTCATTTCTTAGTTTGTTCCTGACGCGTTCTGCAAATAATTTAGGTAATCCTGCAATAAATCTTTCTTTCCAATAATCATTATAACAATATGGTATTGTATATACTTTTGTTAAAAATATATATTTATACCATCTAAAATCCTGTAATTTTGGACAAGTTAAATTTAATAAAATTTCTGAATTTCTTTCTTGATATTGACTAGGGTCTCCTACAAAGCATTTCATTATGGTATATATTAAAGTATTTATTGTATCATCTAACTCAGTTTGTACTTGAACATTATTTTTTGTTTTAATTATGAGTTTCTTTGCATTTAAAATTGAGGTTTTATTAACTAGTGTCATATAGTAATCCCACCACCCTTTTAATTGACCAGTGAATCCAGAAATGATCATCTGGGCAATTGTCTGTTCATTATTGTGATGGAAGCGATAAGCGCTTACCGCCATGGACATCTCTTGTAATAAATTAAGAATTTGATATTCGGCTAAACCATCTAAATTCCATTCACATATAGATGTGCCATCATATCTAGATTGAACAGTTTAAGCACGTTCTTCTAATTGAGTATCTGGTGGGGTTGGTTTTAGATAATAATTTTTTGTTTCAGTTGTATATGTTCTAGAAGAACTTCCAAAATGGAGTTTATTAATATTCATGTTTTCATGAAATTGATTTTCTATATCGTCTATCTCATCTTTGGTATTAAGGGTTTCTGATATGGTTGCTATTGATTTATCCTTTGATATACTTGTTTCTTTGATTATGATAGGTGTTTTAGCAAGTTCTAATTTTTTTAATTGATCTTCTATTCGTTTTAATAAAGTTTGATTTGGTCCTAATTTTATTTCGGTATCAGGTGTAAATTCAAACGGTTTGAATAAAGGCTTTTCTAGTGATAATTCAATGGTACGTGGTTTTTGAGTATCAAATTGTATTGAAGATTCTACTCTATCTAACTGTTGTGCAATGGTTGATAATATTTTATTTGAATAATTTTCTTGTAATTGTATATATTTAATTTCTTCTAAAATAGATTCAGTTTTAGATGTTAAATTTACAGTTTTTAATGGCATAGCCATATATCTATTATCATTTTGACTAAAAATAATTTTCTCTAAAGGTGGATGGACTCCTACAATTGTTTCATTATCTGTAGTGGTCCATAATTGAGCTATTTTTGAATGAACATTTATGGTTGAAAACGGATAATCTATATTATTATATTGACAATAGATTTCAAACCATTCAAATAAGGGTATATTAACTTTTAATTCTTTCATACTTTTATACCATTTATTTTAAAATCTTCTAATTCCTTTTTTGAAAATGTATTAAAGTACCATATTCTTTTTATGTTATTATGTTCTACTCATACATCTTTTCTTAAAAATTCTTTATTGATTACAAAATTTTCCATTTTGTTTTTATAGAATTTGAGAAAAATTTTCCATTTGCAATCTAGTAGGTGATAATGAATCATCTGATTTATTATTTGGAGTATATATGGGTTTTGGTATAATTTCACTAAAGTCTACATCTTTTAATTTTAAATTTCTGTCTGATATATTTTTAGGTATTGAGCTAGTAGAGGGTCTATTATTTGAATAAATTGATACTTTTGACAAAAATGATTGCTCTGATACCATTTCGAACGGATCGTTATTCTTTTACTAGTAATATGAATAATACCAAAAATTATAATTATATTCGGAAGTTATTAAATCTTCTATGTCTAATTGATCTAAATAAAAAGTATTATGCAGATGAACAATATATAAACTCATTTAATGATGGTGAAAATTTCTGATAAAAATTTCAACACAATGAATCATATTGGTAATAAAAGATATGCGCCTAGCATGTTCTTGACAATCACAAATCTTATTATGCATATGAAAATTGTCATGATTTTGCTCAATAGCTTGTTTGAAGAAATATAATGCATGCTTGAGAGCAATTAATTCTGTTAAATCTGAAAAATCTAATAGAGAGAGAGCAGTTATGAAGCTTTCTAAGAAAGAACTCATGTTAAATATTTAAAAATAAATACCTTTATTAAAATCTGTATCTGAAGATAATACAGGAGAATCTTGAATAAAATGTTGGCACTCTTTTGAAAATATAAGTTGAAGATCGAGGGATTTTGAGCATAGAGACGTTGAAATTACAATAGGGGTTTTTTATTTTTTCTCTCTAATGATTTCTCTATATTTTTGGCTTTTGATTTTGCTCTGCTCTTATAAAGAAACAATGTCTGTATTTATATAAGAAGAATGCTGAATACTGCTGGCTGACAAGTTTTGCAGTTGTTGAGTTATCTTGAGAAGGTTAGGTGCTGTGGAGTCAAAAGTTCTTTTGTCTTCTTTTGATAATTGCTGACAGGTCTTGATGATAATTGCTGATGGCTGACAAGTTTTGACGTTGCTGAGTCATCTTGATAAGGTTAGGTACCTGAGTCAAAAGTTCTTTTGTCATTTTTTGATAATTGCTGATATTTTGATTTTCTGTCTTTTTTTTTATTGATGCCTTAAAAGGCGTACAATTTACATTTATGACTACATATTTGATTATATACAAGTATATCGTATAATACAAATCTTATAACTCAAAATTATAATCAGGATCTTGTAAATCTGGACTAAAGATGGGAATTCCTTGTTCTGAACTGCTGGAACTGTGTGCTTCGCTTGAATAAATATTGAGTAATTCTTGAAGTTCTTTTGGATTGCCTGCTGATGTTATTCTTTTGAGAATTTCTTCTTTTGATTTTTTAAATCTGTTTGTTAATTCTGAAATTGCTTGACCAGCTTGTTTGCTACCGTCAGAAAAATAAGAAATAACTGCATCTATATCTGCTTGACTTGTATTAAAATTGTCCCACCATTTAGTTCGGAATTCTCTATATAAAGTGGGGAATCTGGTTTCCGAACCATGATCCAAATAATAAGTCCGTGAAGTGATCCATGGAACTCGAAAGATTATTGAAAAATTAACTAAAAGTTTAATAATGTTCTTTTCTATAGGAAAATAACTGGAATATTTTTCATAAGCTATTAAAACATCTTGAGGAAAAATGTCAGTCAGATTACCAAAGTAAGTAAACCAAATATAAAACCAGTTTGGTAAATCTGCTGAAAATTTGTTTGAAAAATAGAAAAACCAAGAATGATTATAATTGCGTAAATAGAAAGTTTTATACCAGACCATTTGATAATCATAATAATTATAAGTAGTAGGAATAAAATCATTTGAAAATCTTTTACTAGTATGGATTTGTTGATTCCCATGTACTTGTAATAATCTCAATATGCTTACTAATGAAAAGGAATTTTTATTAGATATTATAGAAAAGATTAATGATCCCGAAGTCAAAAGAGAATATTTAATAAAACTTAAAGATATAATAGGAACTACTTCTATACAACAGGAATTTAAACCTTATAATTTTCATGAAATCTGTAACAGATTTAAACAAAACAAAAAACCTATAAGAATAAAAGATTTACAAGAAGAAGTAAAAAATATTAAAACATAATTAAAGAAAGAAATAAATACATTAAAAGAAAAGGTTAATAAGTTAGAAAGAGAAAATCTAGCTAAAGTCTTAGAAATTTATATAAAACAGACAGATATAGGAACAAGTGATACTATAGACTATATAAATAATATACAAAGAATACATTATCAAAAATGGTATGTTAAAATCAATTTAATAATAAACAATACTCATTTAGCTACTACTGCTTTAATAGATAGTGGTGCTGATCAAAATTGTATTCAAGAAAGTTTAATACCAACAAAATATTATGAAAAGACATCACAACATTTACATACTGCTAGTGGATCTAGGTTAATAGTCAACTACAAATTATCTAATGCTAGTATATGTAATCAAGGATATTATTTTAAAACAGGTTTTATTTTAGTAAAAAATTTAAATACGAACACCCTTTATAACTATGATATATCCTTTTACAGTTTCAGAAAATGGAATTACTACAAAAATATTAGGAAAAGAAGTTACATTTGAATTTTCATTTCCTATCAAAACAAAAGATGTAAATTGGTTGCAAGATAATAATATTCAGAAAATAAATATAATTAAGAATAAAAAACAATATTTAAAACAATTATCAAATGAAATAAAAATTAGGAAAATTGATAAACAAATCGAAACCTTAGATATTCAAAAGGAGATAAAATGAATAGAAGAAAAATTTAAATTAAACATATGTGCACATATTCCAAATGTTTTCTGGAACAGAAAACAACATATAGTTAATCTACCATATATAAAAGACTTTAATGAAACAAAAATACCTACTAAATTAAAAGCACTACATATGCGTCAAGATTTAGAAAAAATATGTCAACAAGAAATAGCAGATTTAAAACTTAAAGGACTAATTAGAGATTCTAAGTCTCTTTGGTCCTGTTCAGCATTTTATGTTATGAATGCAGCCGAAATAGAACGCGGAACTCCTCGATTAGTCATAAATTATAAGCCATTAAATAAGGTATTACAATGGATTAGGTATCCAATACCTAATAAAAGAGATTTATTAAAAAAGTTATATCAAGCAAATATATTTTCTAAATTTGATATGAAATCTGGATTTTGGCAAATACAGATTGCTGAAAAAGATAAGTATAAAACAAGATTTAATGTACCTTTTGGGCATTATGAATAGAATGTAATGCATTTTGGATTAAAAAATGCTCCATTAGAATTTCAAAATATAATGAATGACATAATTAGGCCAATTAATGCATTTTCAATAGCTTACATAGATGATGTTTTAATATTTTCCAACTCTATAAATCAACATAAACAACATTTAGAAAACTTTTATAATGTTATACATGCTAATGGAATGGCAATTTCCGAATAAAAAATGAAATTATTTCAACAGCAAATTAGGTTTTTAGGTCATGACATTTATCAAGGTACTATTAAACCAATAATTAGAAGTTTAGAATTTTCTAATAAATTTCCTGATGAAATAAAAGATAAAAAACAATTACAACAATTTTTAGGTTGTCTAAACTATGTTCATGAATTTTTCAAAGATTTAGGAATAATATGTAAACCTCTATATGATAAACTAAAAAAGAATCCTAAACCTTGGACAAATGAACATACAAATATAATCAAAATTATAAAATCTAAAGTTAAAAATTTGCCTTGTTTAAGTCTACCTCACCCCGATTCCTTTCTCATAGTTGAAACCGATGCCAGTGATAAAGGTTTCGGAGGCATATTAAAATAACATTATAATAATAAAGAAAGTTTAGTTAGATATTATTCAGGAAGTTGGAATCCAACCCAATCAAATTATTCTACTATCAAAAAAGAAATTTTAAGCATTGTTTTATGCATTAAAAAGTTTGAAGATGACTTGTATATGAGAAAATTTGTACTGCGTATATATTGTTTAGCAGCCAAATATGTTTTGGAAAAGGATGTTCAAAATTTAGTTTCTAAACAAATTTTTGCTTGATGGTAGGCTTTATTAAGTAATTTTGATTTTGAAATCGAATTTATCAAAGGAGAAAATAATTATCTTCCTGATTTTTTATCCCGTGAGTTTTTACAGGGACTATGAATAATCAACAGGGAAATTCTAATAAACAGATACTTTTAAGAGCTACATATAATAAGCAGAATAGCCCATCTTCTTCTTCAAGTCCATCTAGTTCAAAGCTTGTACCTTTAGTCCATCAAAACCCATTTTACCCTATCAGACCAAAAACGTCACCTAACCAAGTAAGACCCTCTTTTACTTCAACCTTATTAAAACTTTCAAGCCCAAGCCCATCTACTTCAAGTCCATCAAAACCTTCTTCTAGTCAATAACAGCAGAGAAATAATTCTGGATATTTTCTTCATCAGGCAAAATTATTTGTTAAAACTTTAGATGATGAAGAAGTATCTTTAGCATCTGAAGGATTTATCAAACTTATATCTTTTCTATATCCAAAAAATTGTCAATTTAATGAATTCGATTTTTCAAGAACTCGTGAATATTATCAAAATATTTTGATAGATACAGAATCGGTTGAAATTGAACATAATTTTGACAAAATCGATCCATCTAAAATAGCATATTCAAATCAAAAAACTATAAGCTATTTCCAACATTTGAACTAAATACTCCACTGTTGGGATCTTAATTCTTTCATTTATTCAATTCCTTTTTCAACTCCAATGCCCTACAACAATATCTTACTAGAAAGCCAGGATAGTGACAGCTTATGTTTTATAATATGGTTATCACCCACGCTTAGGGTATTTATAAACCGAACAATCCGTTTAAATTAAATTAATTTATAATTAAACTACAGTTTTAAAAATATAATATATTTAGTTGATTTGTTTCTAACTGTATTTTATAAATTAAATTGAATTTTTTATATTTTAACCGATTCGCAATCTGTACAGCCTATAATATATATTGCTAATTTCAATTTTTGACTCTAATTTCTTTTATTACCAATTATATTTTTAGTATTTATAATTTATTCTAATTTTATTATGCCATAAATATAAATCATATATTAATATCTAATTTGGTAATCTAATTTAACCGTATCTATTATAAAATAATATAATTTATAATAAATATATCATAATTATATAATAAATCAAACTATTTACTATCTATTTTAATTATATTAAATGATTTGTTATCAAAATAGTTGTAATATACCAAAATATATACAACTTATATGTATCTAATTCAACTATATATAATTTATTTTTTTAATTTCTTATTAATCATTGAAACTAAATTTTAACTACATTAACTATTATTGTAAAAAAAATTACATTAATTATTATTTTTTTGTTAATTAAATTAATTCAACTATAACTACAATATGTTTATAGTCTAATTTCTTGCAATCACATATATTATTTTCTTTAATTATATTATTAGAAGATTGATAAAAAAAAATCACATAAATAACTATATTGAATTATACTTTTTATTATATAAAAAATGTATTCTATATAAAATTTAAAATACTTAAAAAAGTTTCTATTATAATTTTTATAATATGACTTGATATTAAATAGTTTATTTAGTGAACTATTGTGAGACATTATTATTATAATTAAATAAAAGTAAAAAATATATTAAATTAAAGTATATGAAATTAAATCGCAAACCGATCTAATCCAATCTATAATTGTGCTTTGGATTAAATTAGTTTTTATTTGTAGGTTAGATTGGATTGAAAAATTTTCAATCCGCAAATTGTGAATTTAATTGGATGTTATGTCTAACCTGCACCAAACCGATCCGTGAATATCCCTACTGGCATGTCTATAAAATATTTATATATTTATTTTATTCCCATGGTTGACAAGAGTTTTTATTTTTTCTTTCAGTGGGTTTTTTTTTAAACTAATAAAAGGGTTTTAAATATTGAAACTATTCAATCATTTGTATTAGTAGTGGATAACTCTATTAGGGAGATAAAACAAAATTTAAAGGTGATTTATATTCATATTTCGAATTTAAGATATTTGATTTTAAAAAAAAATATTTACCTTCTTATTTGTATCATAAAAATAATAATTATTAATTCTTAACAGCTATATGAAGAAGTTACATATCGAATAACTTGCCTTTCTTTAAAAGAAAAAAAAAATTATAATTAGATTATATATGTTTCAAATCTTTAATGGATTTACTGGAGATGATCATTGATTTGAATATTGCCTAAGTTTACTTTTTTACACTACAGTTAAATGAAAACAAATTATAAATTTTTTAGGTGTTTTTATTATTATTATTTTCATGTATAAACATCTCTCAAAGTTAATATCAATATTTTCCATTAAGAAAATGATGTAGTATAATTTGAGAGTTCCTAAGTTTTTTCTTTTAAATTCTGGTAAGTTTTTTTTTTTTTCCTCCGCTTATTAATATATTTAAACTCATACAAGAATAAAATAAAAATTTATTTTAACCATCCCATTAATTGAAAGAAAATATAGTAAACACTAATTTGACATGTCAAAAAGTAGTCATCATTAAACAAAACATGTGTTGAATAATTAAATATAGAACGGCTTCATCAATACACAACTTCGGCCATAATGATCATATATATTAAAAGAAGATTAATTAAATAAATCACTAATTTATTTGGTTTATATTTATGTTCTGTAAGCAAACATTAAATTTTTCAAAAATTGCACAATTTGATGCCGACTATCATGAGATTTGATTGAGATTTACAACCAACAATTCTAGAATCACCTGAAAGACAATATAATTTTATGGTAATCATGAAAATTATAAAAATTCCTATTTTACACAATTAATTTATTTCTTTTTTTACTTTCTAGTAGATTAATCTAAATTTGTATCGGTTAAATTCATTAAGAGAATAAAGTACTCATCTCCAAACTTTAAAGATGCTCTGTACTCAAAATTCAAATTTGAGATATTTGGTTAAGGAAAAAGTGATTCTTATTATTCTCACTCCTTGAGAGTAAATGTTTATTTCTTTTTTACATTAAATGTTTTTTTTTTATAATTTTTTCTCCAATTTACTATGTATTAATAATTTATCTTTTTTTATGTTTAGATTTGTATTTACTTGTTATATTCGAGTTTTTTTAAAAAAATCAAAATTCAAGAAGCATAACTTGCCTTTTTTTTTTGAAAATCTCCCAATTATATAAGATTAACTAAAAACAGATTTAGTTAGCTCATAGCCTTAAAAAAGAGCAAATTTCATAAAAAAAAACCTATGTACTTCTATTTTTGTGTCAAAATAATTTTTTTATTTTTTAAAATTTTTTAAATATACATACTTTCAATTTCCTATCAAATATAATTTTTGAAAGAATTTAATTTATTTTGGTAGTAATGTAACACTCCAAATTTAATATATTTTTTAATTTGACACTGTTGAAATATATTAATATGTATATGTAGTATTTATTTATTTAAACAATATGAAATTTAGTTTTTTTTAAATAAAGTAATATTTAGTTAAAAAATAGCTAGATTTGTGAAGAATTATACATCGAAAGACTTTAGATTTGTATAAATATAAATATATCTATTTAAAACTAGTTGTATATGGGTTAAGTCTACATAAATATAACTAGACAAGCGTAGATATACTTTTAGTTTAGCAGCCGTTTACATCAATACAAATATATTAAAAATATTAAATGTTACACACACATGTAAATACAAATAAAAAAATTGGCTTTGAAGTGTCAAATTACTGCTACAACCTAAATTTCTCTCGAAACTATATTTAATAAAAAATTGAAAATATATATATTTAAAAGTTAAAAAATAAAAATAGAATTATTTTGACACAAAAATAAAGTATAATTTTTTTTTTATAAATTGCCTTTGAAAAATTAAAAAGTTCTTATTTAGTTCATGATAAATGTGAGGTTGGAGTAGTAAGGGTTAATTACAGTCGTGATCACTATATTTTGTATTATTTTTATTTAAATGACTAAATTTTTTTTGTGAAAAAAATAACTAAACTTAACTTTTATTATATAAAAATTACTTTCGATCAGTAGGCTGTCCAAATACTGAGCCATTTCACTGCCATTTAAGCAGTCGACACGTAAGCATATGGACAGTCTACCGATCGAAATTAATTTTTGTGCTATAAAAGTGAATTTCAATTATTTTTATATATAAAAAAATTTGATCATATAAATAAAAATAATACAAAATTTTGTGACCATATGTGGAATTAACCAGAATAGTAAATGTATATGTGTAAAAATAAACGAGCTAACGAAAGCATTATCTGTCTTTAAATTCTGACTGATTTTAAGACATGTAATGTATATATCTATATTGCAATGTAAGAAAAATTTCTAGCTTAGTTTTATGTTTTTCTTAAAATTATGGAATTAAAAATTAGTAATGGAATTTTTGTCTTAACCTGAAATGAAAATCCATATGGCAACAAAAATTACAGAAAATGCCATTGGAAAAAAAAAAAAAAAAACCCCTCCAGAAAAAATAAGTAGTTGTCCACATAATATGATGAGTTGGCAAACACAAAAAGCGAATGCATGAAATTAGTGTACACACGAGAGTACCAAAACCACCATTAAAATCGGCTACAGGGCCAGTATGCTCTTCGCTGTCTTCTTGGTTAAAAGTTAAAACCGCTCTCTCTCTCTCTCTGTCTTTTCTTCTTTTCTCTCTGTGTCTTTGCTCTCCCACGAAGAAATATCGATCCCTTCTGTCTCTGAAATCTCTCTTTCATTACATTTTTTTTTCCTTCTATTCAAATATGTACGTGAATATGTACGATTTCGAGAGAGGCTGATAGGTTTTAACGTGAATTTGTTGGTTTTTTGTGGGATTTGTCATAGGTATGCAATTCTGGGTTCTCTTTGATTTTACGTTTTCTTATTTGGATTTTTGTTCATTTCTGCTATTATAAGGGGAAATTTTAATTGCCTATATTATATTGACTTCTTTCCTGCCCCTTTCCTTCATTCCTTTTGTCTTTTCTCAAAATTATAGTTTAAGTTTTTTATTGATGTTTTATTTATTTTAATGGGTTTTCTTTTATTTTACATCTTATTCCTGAGTTTTGATTCGTTTTTGGTATTACTAATGAAGAACCAGCAACTGAATGCGAGTTTGCGATAATTTTGTGGTTTGTTTATTTTCATTATATGGGCCTTTATTTAATGGCTTATTAATGATTGTTTTATCAGGTTTGGATAACCGATTTTTGTTAATGCATGCAAGCTAAAGCACCTACAAGGGTAATTCGATTGTGGATTGATGTTATTTGTATACAAATTGGATCTGACATTTGAGTCTTTGATTCTGGTACTGGTTTTTTGAATTCTGGTTTCAAAGATTCTTGATACCGTTCTTCCTTATTTGGTCTAATCGGAAAGTTCAAGTTTGAGATTAGTTAGTGTTCTCTGCGTTGGCAATTCGCAGAGATGTCAAGTTTTATGGGCGTTCATGTCTCTGATCAATCGCTTCAGAGTCAGTTCACACACGTTGAGCTTCGTAGCCTCAAAACTAAAGTGAGCTTTGTCTTGTTCCTTTTTCTCATTGTCTACCTGCTTTGGATTTTTTTTTTCTTCTAATTTTGCTTTTATATTGTAATGAAAATGTTAACATATTTTCATATTCTTGGTGGCACTAGTATGTGTCAGCAAAGAATCAAAATGGCAAGGTTACTCTTGAAGATTTGCCGCCTTTGATGGTGAAATTGAAAGCTTTTAATTCAGTGTTTAATGAGGAGGAGATTAAAGGAATATTGAGCGAGTCATTTTCTGACCTGAGCAATGAGATTGATTTCGAAGGCTTCCTAAAGGTAATTCACATGTGTGTCAGATTCATTCAAAGTTCTTTGAGTTATTAGGAGCATAACATCGTCATTGGACTCCTTAAAATTTTAAGTATTTTAAAGTTATATAGACTGCTCAGAAGTAGGATTTTACCGGGGAGATTGACACGTTCAATAATTTTGTGGAATGGATAGGCATATCTGAATTTGCAAGGTCGAGTTACAGAAAAATCAGGCGAACCAAGGCGTTCTTCATCATTCCTTAAGGCCACAACCGATGCTGTTCTTCATGCAATTAACGTATCAGAGAAAGCATCTTATGTTGCTCACATAAACAGCTATCTTGGAGATGACCCATTTCTGAAGCAGTATCTTCCCATAGATCCATCCACAAATGATTTATTCAATCTTGTGAGAGATGGAGTCCTTCTATGGTATTTAAGCAGAATTCACTTCGTTTTGTCTGATCTGTTATTTCAGTGAAACTGATAGTTGTTGAAAGTTCTGATTTTTGCTTGTATACTGTTCCAGCAAGCTTATCAATGTTGCTGTGCCGAGCACAATAGATGAACGAGCTATTAACACAAAACGGTTTCTTAATCCATGGGAGAGGAATGAAAATCATACACTTTGCCTCAATTCTGCTAAAGCTATTGGTTGCACTGTAGTTAACACTGGCCCTCAGGACTTGGTGGAAGGAAGAGTAAGTTTTATCTAATTTAGATCTCATGTGGGCTATCAACTACGTTAATCTATTCTGAAGAGGTTTCTTTTGTTTTTCTGTCTGCTTGTTTGCTTGGCAGCCTCATCTGGTACTTGGATTGATTTCTCAAATTATAAAGGTGAGTAGTATAACTTTTTCTGTGAGATACATTTCAACTAGATAGCCTTCCTGTCATATTCTAGGAAGAAGAGCAATGTACCTAAACCTATACACTTTGATTGGCCTTTTTCTCGTAATTGAATGTTTTTTTATATTTTACATATTGTTGCTTTCACATCAACTTACTGATTGTGGTATATCAGATTCAACTATTAGCTGATCTCAGCCTTAAGAAGACACCTCAGCTTGTGGAGCTTGTCGATGATAACAATGTAATGAAAGTTTATTTATAGCATTTAAAAAATTCCAGCATTTTTAAGCTTGATAGTGCTTTGAACAATGGGGGTGCGGGCTTCATGTGGTTATCAGGATGTTGAGGAGCTTATGGGATTGGCCCCTGAAAAGCTTTTGTTAAAATGGATGAATTTCCACTTGAAGAAAGGAGGCTACGAGAAACCAGTTACTAATTTTTCATCTGACTTGAAGGTAGTAGTTTTTCAATTACATATTGAGTAGCAATTAGAAAATGAGTTACATTATAGCATACATGTTTCTCTTCCTTTTTTCTTGGAGCTTGAGTTCAAGACTTGACCATTTAATGTCAAATCATTGCAAAATTTGACAGTACAAGTTTATCTTATAGTTATATGAACTATATGGGAAATTGCAATATTTTGTTATTGACCTGGAATAGATTATGAAATGAAACTACAATCAGATGATGCTGAATTATTACTGCATTCTTTTGGCGACTTCCTGTCTTTATATCTTAAATACATGTTCTGAAATTATAATGTGTTTCGTTCTCTATCCTTGACCTCTTTAAACCAGACTTATTTTGTCACTCTAAGATTGAGCAGCATAGGTATAGTATTCTGTCTGACCAAAAAAAAAAATGTTATAGTGAACATTGAGATGCTTGTAATGATGTCTTTTTGGTTAAATGTTTGTAGGACGGCAAGGCTTATGCTTACCTGCTTAACGTTCTTGCACCAGAACACTGCAATCCAGTAACATTGGATGTCAAGGACTCCAAGGAAAGGGCTAAGCTTGTAATTGACCATGCAGAGAAGATGAACTGCAAAAGATATTTAAAACCAGAAGATATAGTTGAAGGTTCACCAAATCTGAATCTTGCATTTGTGGCACAAATATTTCACCATAGGTGAGAAACGAACATTCCTTTAATTGAAATTGCAACTTTTGATTAAGAATTTAAAGGTCCATTATCACTTTCCTTATTTTGATTGGTAAAATTGCAGAACTTGCTATTGTGTCCTTGCATCTTATTTTAACAATATCAGATAGAATCAGTTCCTTTTGGACCTGAAATCCAAATTCTTTCGGTTTTTACTTGTGTTTACACGAGTAAGGTTTCAAGTATAGTACAGCGTCATAGTTTGTTTCAGTTCTCTCTATCAAAATAGTTTTTGCAGAAGTTGTCACAATTGGATTAGCAAAAAATGTATTGCAAACTGCTTTAATGGACGGTCTTGATTCACACACGTCACAGTTGGAAGGGGAAACTGCAAAAACAAAATAAGTGGGTAAACAATCCATTATGTGAGGATTAGGGGTTTTTACAAGTAGGAACTCTTTTCTTTAGAAAATGGAGTCCTTCAAACTTAAAGGTACATTCCTTGCTCATTGATGGGTGACCTACATGGTTATTTCATGAATAATTTAGGTTTATCTATGTTAAGGTTTAAAATTGTTTGAGCATCAATCGACTTTCAGTTTCTTGAATTGATCGACTGCATCAATTTGAACAGCCTTGTTTTTCTTATTCAAACTTTGCCATCAAGCGACCCTGCAAAACTTCTTTTGTTTTGATGTTTTTGATTCATCTTCTCTTCTAGCACATGGCAACTTTGGTGCTTTAGGTTGTTTGGCAGTACTTATTTATTTCTACTCTTTCTATTTGTTGTTAAATTATGCAATTGAGGGCATGGGATCTTTGCAGGAATGGTCTTTCAACAGACAGCAACAAAATTTCCTTTGCAGAGAGAATGACGGATGATGCTCAAACATCTAGGGAAGAGAGATGTTTTCGACTGTGGATCAACAGTCTTGGAATTGCTACTTATGTCAACAATGTATTTGAAGATGTTAGGAATGGGTGAGTTTTCTTTGTCTAAGTAGCCAAACCTTATGTTGACCATGCTTGTTGAATTGATTATTGTCAACAGACTAGGGTAAATTTCAAGTTATTTTGTTATTATTCTTCAAGAAATTTCTGAATTGGGACCTTACATTTTTCCTCTGCAATTTGTTCTTTATTTTTTGTCTTTAGTGCTTAGATAAATTGTAAGTGATTATTTAAAATGTGGATAAACTTGCCAAAAAGTTTGGTTGATAGTACTAAACAAAGGTCTGGATATTTTGACACTGGATCTTATTTTTGTGATAATGTGGACCTGGACTTAAGTTTCTATTCTAGCTTTACAACTGTTGAAATCACAAACTTAACTATTAAATTGCATGCAGATGGATATTGTTAGAAGTGCTTGATAAAGTCTCTCCTGGGTCAGTTAACTGGAAGCAGGCATCAAAGCCTCCCATCAAGATGCCATTCAGAAAAGTAGAGAACTGCAATCAAGTTATAAAGATTGGAAGACAATTGAAACTTTCTCTTGTTAATGTTGGTGGAAATGATATTGTACAAGGAAATAAGAAGCTCATTCTTGGTAATGCCCATTTTTCTTTTAAAGTCTGCCCGCATTCGATCTGATTGTTTCATTTTGCTGAGCTCTTCTTGATTATATGAATTTATTATCTCCTGTATGAACTAGGACTAGTTACTGGCCTATTGGATATCCTTAGCTTTGTTTTCTCTCTGCTACCAGGGAGCTTTTTGCTTATGTTGATCTCTGACATGCTAAAGTGTGTTGTGAGTGGGAATAGTATTTTGAGCAAAATCTTCTTCTGCCCATAGTTCTCCCCTATGCTTTTGGTATTTTTTAGTTTCTTGTTAAAAATGGGGGAAAAAAAACGGAAAGCTCCAGATGCACAAGATAAATGGATGAACAAAATTTTCATGTCTTATATGATGCCTAAACCTGCCACAACTTCTGCTTGCAGTAGTCATGGACTGTCTGTGTACCTAGGAATTACACTTCACATACTAAGCGTCATATTTTTTTTTCTGTTATGTAATTGCTTGATGCAAAATCTTTTTCCTTTTTTTTCTCCTTATCTAAGGCTATGTTTTGATTGATGGATTTTAAATGAGAGATTTTGAACAATCCATGGATTTATGCCAAATCTATTTTTTGACTACTTAAAAAATGTCAAAATCTATGGATTTTGGAAAATCTCTCATCTACCAAAATCTTTTTTTTTTTTCAAAGATTTGATTTCCCACCTCCTAGGTAGGAGGAAATCAAATCCTTAAAAAATGAAGGATTTTAGTAGATGAGGGATTTTCCAAAATTCCTAGATTTTGATCAATGATGGATTGTTACCTCCCTAATAAATTAATAATATTCAAAAACTATCTTTAATCCTAAAAAAAATTAATTTTCTTTTAATTTCAATTAATTGCTTTATTATTATTATTATTATTATTATTATAGTGTTAATATGCATTAAATTATTAGTAAAAAAATATTTTTTAGCAATTTAATTAAACATTATAACGTATAATAATTTTATTTTATTTATTTATTTATTTATTTTTCAACTCTTACAATAACCAATTTTATTTTTAAAATTTTTAAGTATATAGTAGAATTGATTATATATGCTTAATTAATAATAAATTATCAATATTTAATAAAGGATAAAATTGGAAATTAATTGTTAAATTCATAAATTGTGGTCATTGAACCAAATATAAGTGTAGGGGTAGTTACATTATCAATCTATGGATTTTATAGTCTAACTAAACCACAAAATTTTTAAAATCTACGGATTTCACAATTCATGGATTTTAAAATCTCTCAATTCAAACGGAGCCTAAATGTCTTTCCAGTTATCTATTTATGCATAAACTGACGAGATTAGTTGCAGCTTTCTTGTGGCAGTTGATGAGATATAATATGCTTCAACTCCTGAACAACTTGAGAGCTCACTCTCGAGGAAAGGAAGTAACTGATGCAGATATTCTTCAATGGGTAAACAAGAAGATTAAAAATTCAGGCAGAACTTCTCAAATCGAGAATTTCAGGGTTAGCAAATTTCAGCATTTATACTTATATATAGCTTTGTTTCCCAATCTGCAGATTATAACATTGCTTTTTCTCAAAATTTTCAGGATAAGAGTCTGGCAACAGGCATATTCTTCCTTGAGCTCCTTAGTGCTGTGGAGCCTAGGGTGGTCAATTGGAACCTTGTTACCAAGGGCGAAAATGGTATGTAGTTTTCCTGGTCAATATTTTTGAGCTGAGAAAAGTGTATATTCTGGTTGCTCTTTTGTTAATGGCTGTCTTTACTTTTCTAACATTTCCGCAAAATATGTTGAAATACTGATTGTTAATTGCAGACGAGGAAAAGAGATTGAACGCTACATATATAATCAGTGTGGCAAGGAAACTTGGCTGTTCTATTTTCTTGTTGCCTGAGGATATCATGGAGGTAAGAATGCTCCCTTTGAGTGCTTATAACTCTGTTACTAGTTAAACTGGAGGGCTCTAAAACAACAGCTTGATGTACTCCTTTTTTTTTTTGGCAAGCGTTGTGGATTATGAAGAATGTAACACTAATTTTTGAAAAAAGAACTGAAGAACCTATACAACTAGCAGAGTTGCCATTTATTTCTGAACAGTTTTTTTTTTTTAAGGGCTTGGGTGTTGAACCCATGACAACCCATGATATGTGCCATGAGTACATGGCTTGGTCCACCAATTGAGCTAGTCTCAATTGGCTTTAGAACACAATTTGCTAGCATGTTGCTCTTTCATCACTAGAACTTCTGTTGATAAAGTCTGTCTTATATATTGCAAATTCCGGAAGAAAAATGAACAGTCTTTATTTTTACTTTGATTATGGTATGGTGACAGGTAAATCAGAAGATGATGCTCACTTTGGCAGCTAGCATCATGTACTGGAGCCTACAGAAGGCAATAGAAGAGGGAGAATCATCTCCATCCCTCATTAATGGCACAGCAGGAGCTGATACTCCCGATGCATCCCCAGCACCCTCTGTTAGTGGTGAAGATGAGAGCTCCTCCCTTGGGGGTGAAGTATCACAGTTAAGTATCGATGATGCAGCCTCTGACTCTACTTCCTCTTCCCTTGTTGAAAATGAGGGAACTCCAGCAGGAGAATGAACGATAAAGTGTTGGGTTATATTCCTACAAGATTATACTGGTTGGAACCAGAAGAAAGTGAATATACATATGCAGTTAGGTAGCTAACTCTACTCTTTTTTTTCCTCTGAATCAAGAAAGAATGTCAAAACAATACAAGGAAAGAAAGGTTCTGTAAACATCTAGGGAAAGAAAGAGAAGTTTTGATTTCGTATGTTCTTTTCCCCTTCTATATTCATAAATAGGTTATGCTGATCAGATGTATTCTTTTGACATGATCACATTCTCTTACAATAAATGAGTTGATCAAGGAAAAGTAAAATCCTTATTGTGGCATTTTGCTGTTTGGTTCAGATTGACATTTTGAGTTATTCCTTAACATAATAGTTCTTTCTTAAAGAATAAGTTTGTCCAAGGCAATGAGGATGTTTGAAATTAGTTTACAGAATTAGGTAGTATTTGTTGAACTCTTTAATCTAAATTAGTCGAGGAATTTTTGCCATTTACCGTTTTCTAATTTTTTATTTTAAAAAATATAGATTTTTTATTTTTATTTTTATAATTACCGATTTTGGTTTTTAATTTTTCCTATTTTTAAATTTTTTATTTTCAAAAATTCTATTTTATCTTATCTCATATGTCGTGCAATTTTTTTGGGTATAATTTTTTACTTAAGTTTTGTATTGAGGCAGTATGCTCATACTAGTAGAGATAAATTTTTGGTCAATATTGGATAAATTTTATACAGCACGCTTGTGCTACATTCATATTGAGCAATGCTAAACTTTAGATAAATTTTAGATAAATATTTGAAAAGAGTATCATCCTGAGCCAAAAAGAAAATAAATAAATGTATCGTGTGAGTTTTTCATTTTTGATATATTTTAAAATTTCAAAACTTAATTTGCATTTTTGAAAATTTTATTTAGTTTATCCTAATTATTATTCCAATAATTATGATTCTGAAACTTATGTGAGTCGATGGGATTTTGATAATCTGATTAAATTATTTATCAATATTTATCAATTAAAAATTTTGTATTATATTAACCATTCAAAACCTATTGGTTTCTCAGTATTATCAAAAATATATATAATTAATAAAAAAAATCACTTCATCATTTACGAAGATTTTTTTTTTTAAACTTTTTTACCACTGATTATTATTAAATAATTTTCCCTTTTCCATATCAAAGAAAAAAAACCATCATTAATTGTATATACTAAAAAAATAAGGGAATTCTACAAAAATGGAAAAAAATAGATGAACATTTACAAAAATTCCACCCTTAAAAGTTTTTTTCGGAAACACCCCATATATCAAAATATTTTTCAAAAATACCGAATAGTTATTATGAAAATACCGAAAATTAAAGTATACCAAATGTTTAACAAAAATTTACTATAAAATTAATAAAAATTGAAATTACAAAAAATTTATCAAAAATTTACTTAAAATTTGCTCAAATTATATCTAAGATTTATCCAATGTTTACCAGAAAATTAATCAAAGTTAAAATTTAATCAAAATTTACCAAGATTTACTCCAGAATTACTCAAAATTTACTAAATATTTACCATAAAATTAAAAAAAAAATTTAACTTCAATTTAAAAAAAATTGAAATTACAAAAGGTTTATTAAAAACTTACTTAAATGTTTACTTAAATTATATCCAATGATTACCAAAAAGTTAATAAAAGTTAAAATTATACAAAATTTACTCAAGATTTACCATAAAATTACCCAAAATTTAATATAAAAATTAATGAAAATTGAAGTAACAAAATAATTATAAAAAATTTACTTAAGGTTTACTCAAATTATATCCAAAATTTATCAAATATTTACAAGAAGTTGAAGTTACATAAAATTTACCCAAGAATCACTCGAGATTTACCCAAAATTTACCAAATGTTTACCAAAAGTTTATCCAAGATTAACCAAAAGTTTATTTAAAGTTTATCCAAAAGTTTACTAAAGGTTTATCCATGGCAAATAACCTTAATTAAGTTAATTAAATACAAATTTACACATTTTTTTGTTAATTAAAGAATAATTAAAAATAAATAAATGCATACATAAGAACAGTGAATGGCTATACAAGTTAAAAAAAATCTTAAATTCATGTTTAACAGATGAAATATAACTATTTTCTATTTTAATTAGATAAAAAATATATTAAATACACAGTAAATTCTAATATTTGAAAAAAAATGATAAAAATAAAAATAAAGAAAGTTAGAGTGAGCACACGAAACATCGCCGGTAAAATTAAAAAAAAAACTTTGAAACCGTTGGTAAACAGTGTAAAATCCTCAAAAAAATAACTAGGGCTGCATTAGTTGGTCTTTGACACGCAATGGACAACCAGCATATGAATGAAAACTAGGTAAGAACAAATACAATCCCAAATTATGCCAAATTCTCTGCTGCTCAAAATTATACAAAATTATGTGCAGAAAATTTCTCAAGTTATCAATTATACATTTACAACAGAAAAGAAATGAGTTAATCTGCTAATGGCACGAGTAAAGGGCTACCTCTTAGACCCAATATGACCAAAACGATCAAGGAAAGCAGATGAAGAATGTCTAAATTCCAAGGATAAAGCTTGTCAGAAGTGAAGTTTGTAAAATCTACAAAAATTGGTGAGGCAAAACAGGTATTGTAATGGTGAAGAACTATGACTGTTGTAGAAGTGACAAAATGTGAAGCAATATCATGTTGGTGGTTGCCAGGTTCCTGGTCTGAAAGTTGCACCAGATCCCGCCGGTTCTGAAGACCTAAAAAATTGGTAGTGAACATTTGCAGGAATGCAATTATTGGAAAGCATAAGCATTGTTTAAGTGGACATTTGTAGCAATGCAATAACCGAAGCAATTTCTCGCATGTAAATTGAAGAAAAAATAATTATTACCTAGAATCCTATATATATATACTCTCCGTTCCATTTCATGTCCACTTTGGCTTCTTTCAGACAGATTAAGAAAATGATTAGACTCCATCAGTTTTTATAAATTTTTTATTGCAATTTACATCAATACCCTCTTATAAATGCTAAAACATAGAGTATCTAAGTTCAATAAATGAGAATATAAGGGAAAAGCATTCCCTAGGTAGTTCCTAATATTTGGCACTTCCCATACTTTGACATAACAATTAAAAAATTGCCTTGGTATTTTACAGTAGGTGATATCTACTAATAAGTTAACCCATTTGCAGATACATGCACACTTACGCTGGCAAAGGTTCTTCTGCTTCTTCTTTTCTGTAAGATATAATGAATGATGTCAAATGCAAAGAAAAGCAACTTAGGCATTTACATAGGAAGAAGGAATATCGACCAACATGATAGAAATTAAAGAATGGCAAGACTAGAATATCCTGAAGCTTGATTTCTCAAAAGCACGGAAGTTCTTATCACTAAAGAAAACAATTATACTTCAAGGGAACAATGAAGTAAGAATCACATGACAAGGAATCCAAAGACTCAATTATCAGTTCAATCTTAAACAATAAGAAAAACATTGCACATAAGCATAATGGCACAGCCACCTACATACAGAGGGGGGAGCACAGAATCTTGTGACAGACAAAACACCGAGATGCAAAATCAGTTTGAGAGCAACAGACAAGTTAAGCAATGGGCATATAAAGACTCCAAGCAAGTCAAGTTGCAGGTTTGGTTTAAAGGGCAGCACAGGGAAATGAAAAACACCTTAGACTAGTCCCATTAGAGAAATGGACCTCTACTTGAACTAGTTAAGCAATGCCTGATCTCTTCAATCACAAGCAAAGCAAGTAATCACATTGAACATTCAGTCAGTCAAAGAAAAGCCAAAACTCTAACTAAATAATGTGCTAACGACTGAAAGTCTAAGCTAACCAACCTCACTTTATCCGTTGCATCTGACTCTTCCTTAACCTTGTCACCTTTGAGAAGAACACAATGTAAACAGTCAGCAAAATACTTAGCAGGCTTATCTACTCCAGAGGAATTGCAATAAGAAAATAGGTGTTCGCTATATTCAAAGTGTCATGTAATTTCATACTTTCCTATAGCACTTCACATCTGTAGCAATTCGCATGTTTAAGGCTCATGCCATGGTGTTCTTGCATCCATCATGAAATTTGACGTTTTACAGAAACCAATATTAATGCTCACTGAATGTTAATTTAAATACAAGAGTTGCAGTAATATGACATAGCAATGAAATTTCGGCAACTCATAATGAATTATGGAAACAAAGTAAGGTACACATAGCAACATATGATTGTAATACCTTCAGAAGCAACTGGAAATTGCCGAATGAAACTCTTCAAGTCAGGACCTCCAACTTTACCTATATAAGGGGGTATGAGTATCGTTTGCCGTATAAGCATAACAATAAAATTAATAATCATCTTTTAGATCGCAGCTGACCTGTGCTACTAACTTTGCGAGAAATTCCTTCTTTGGCTCTCCTTTCCTCTTCTTCTTTCTTGAGAACTTTAAAAAGGGAAAATAAAAAATGGTTGTCAAGTTAAAATCCTTTTACAAATCCACAAACTTTTGACTGACTGGTGAACAAAGCTTCTATAAGCTAATTCAACATTATAGATGATATCACAGAAATTCAGTAAAAATCAACCACCACAAAATAGCAGTTGTGATGAAACAAAAATATTAGGTCAATGCACAATTAACACGTACAAGCAACATTGTGCCTCAAAAGTTCGCGCTTTGTGTCAAGTTCGATAATTTCCTGAACAAAAAATTAAGAAAATAATAATATAATACATAGAAACAGAAATGTTAGTATAATAGCTAATTAAAACTAATGAATAAGCATTCATTTCACCAAAATATAATTAGGCCAAATTTTTGTATAAAATTGGTGTTCAATAAGGCATGTGGAATCAAAGGGAAGAGAAATCAATGGAATCTCTCTATGAACTCGTTATTGGTAACTTGTCTAAATAGACCAGAAGTTATGGCATCAGTTACTCCAATTGTACAATAGAAAGTCAAAATTTAGAAGTGAAAAAGAAAAAGTCATATTATAAAGTATTATTTGACTATCCCACGAAACTAATCAAATCAGCCCGTCAATACATTATTTGCAAGTTACAATGCTTTGTAATCTCCCATACAGTTGGGAAAAAAAAAGCACAATCTAAAGAATACTATGTTATGACCTGGTACTAAGTTGTTATGCCCTGGGTCATAAGCTTACCGGTCTCAAAGATTATTGAAGGAAAAGATTTGAGTAATAAGGAATTTAAGGATGAGAACAAAAGAGGAGATTAGAGAGAGATAGAAGAAAGGAAAAAGAGAGGAGAAAATGGAGAACAAAGATAGGGAGAAGCAGAGAATTAGAGAGAAAAATTGAACTTGTTATTAATTCTTCATTGTTCACTCCTCTCTATTGTACATTTCATCCTTCATGTATAGTAGCAATTCTACTAACCAATTGGTAACTAACTTTGACTACGAACAGCTCAACATTGACTACTAACTCAGTAACTCCTAACTATAGATTCCTAACAACTATTAGTGATACTAGAAAACTTAAATGTCTTTTTCTACAAGAAAACCAAAAATCAAACGCAAAGGCATATGTTACTCAGAAAGGAGTTTTATTTTCATATTTTTAAGCACAAGTGCAACTGCTGGTTTGTCAAACAAAAAAGAAAATGATTTCAAAATACCTCAGGAGTTGGAGCCCTTTTACGCTGCCCATTCAACCAGGATATCCATTCAACTACAGCAATCACATTATAGCACCCATTTAGTTTAAGGACCAAACAACAGATGCAGTGGCTTACTATCATAGTCAAGCCAGTTGGACATATCTACAAAGCCAAAGACAATTGGATTTGCAAGTATGCTTGGATTCAACTCAAGAAGTAATTTCAAATGATCAAAATACAAGCTAGTTGCATGAAGATGCCATTAAAGAGTTTAACTAATGGTAATTATGCTCTGCAAAGAAACTTGAAAAATTGGAGCAGCAACAAGTCACTTTATCTCGAAAAGCATACCCGGAATTGATGTCGGATCCTCTTCTCCTTTGAATACTACCCATCTTTTCTCTTTCACTTGAACATAAAAAAATCACAAACGTAAGACAAAACAATGCATATAATTTCATTCTAAGAACGCAAAATTAAAGTTGCATTACCCGTGAAATACATGTGTGTGACCGAAATCGCCCCCAACAACACTAGATGCTCCTTAGAGCAAAGTATGATATAAGTTATTAACTCAGCAAACAATTTGAAATTTTAGTTTAACATAATCGATAAATGCATTAGAGGCTCAATTAACATTAAATTAAGAACTTAAAAACCACCAATTCGTAGTTTCGTACTACTCAAAATACCATCAGAAAGCAAATGCAGCATAATACAAGAACCTGAGTACCAATGAATTAATTATAATCTTCGAAAGAAGCTCGCATAGCAAATTTAGTGAATAAAGCGACCTAAACGGATATGCAAAACTAGAAAAAAAAAAAAAAAAAAAAGAAAAGAAACCCACTTACTGATACCATCTATCTGTTCTGTTCTAGTGAAGTATCGGTTGCCCGCCTTGTCCTTACCCACAAACGTTCGGCTGCTGAACAATCCAGCAATCCTTGAAAAAAGCTTTGACATTTTTCTTTTACTGTTAAACTATTTCGAGAAATCAATTGGACGGCATTATTGAAGAAGCTACGGGCATATAAGAAATGAAGTGCATGCTTAATGACGTAGCGTGCCAATCAGTATAATCTACAGTCATGGAGTTTGCATCGAGTTTTATTTCCTGGGTTGATAAATTTGGCTACAATTTGCTCCAGCCCTAATTTATTTTGCTGTCAGTGTCACTGTCAAAGTTAAAAGAATTTTTTATTAAATTGATTTATTTTTTTTAAAAACTATATTTTAGTTATATTTAGTCAAATATTTATTTATCTATTTCTTTAAAAACAGTTTTAAAACTTAAAAAAACAAAAATTTTTTTTCTAAAAAATTGTTTTTTGACAAATAAAACGTTAAACTAGATGAAATTATAACTTTTGATTTGATCTCAGCCATTAAAGACTTTATATTTTCTTTTATCCTCCTTTTTCATTCTATTTTATTCATTAATAATATATATTTAGACTCAATTTACGTTCTTACATGTAGATTAAGCTAATTAAATAATAATAATAATAACAATATATTATTTTAAATTTTTATTTATTCAACAAATTTTTAGATTATTTTCATTCCTTTTTGTTTTTTTTTTTTGCGTACAATGACACTTTTAAGTTTGTTAGGTCATCTCCAATCAAACACTATTTTTGTATAAAAAACAAAAAAGGCAAAAATTGTGCAGATAAATGTCTTCTCCAATTCACGCCAAATTTAATACTAAAAATAACTTTGGCTACAGTAAAACTCTTTATTTGGCTTTACTCTGTAGCTATGTCATTTCACTATTTTTTTTTGTATTAAGAAGAAAAAGAAGAACAAGAAGAAAAAAAATAGAAAAGGTGAAATCGGAAGGGATGCTCTTCGCTAGATGAAAAAGAAAAGGAATTTATAGTTGAAATTGGAAGATGCTATAAAGTTGGAGAAGGTGAAGAACACTACAAAAAAAAAGGGGCAATTTAGCTATCAAAGTAGGCTATCACAATTGTGTGGTCTCTAAATAGTAATCACATTGTGACCACATAGGACCAAAAATAAAACTTTAGCAATAGCTACTACTTAGATACCACATTGCAATCTTTTGCCATGAGATTTGAGACCAAATTGATCAGCATTGTAAAATTGTGAAAGTTTTTTTATTTTACTTGCTTTAGTTAGCAACCATGTCTGTTAATGGGTCCGTCTACTGTACATTGGTTGCACATACTTTATTTGAGTCATTCATTGATTTGCAATATCAACTATTTGATGAATATTTTGAAATCTTAGTAATTCATTATTCTTGGGGTACCATAGACTGAGCCTTAATATATTAGTAATTAATATTAATTAATATAATACTAGGGTTATAATATATAATTTGTAATGCCCATAATTTAGGTTCGAATAATTAGCATGTTTAATTACTACAATTAAAAATTATCGGAGTCTAAATTATGGATTTAAAAGTTAATAAAAGATTTTAATTATGTGATGGATGATTTTATAAAAAGGAATAAAAATTGTCTAAGCTAAAAAGAAAGGTAAAAATCAAGGATATAAGTGGATTTTTGGCAAAAACAAGGAGAGACCAAAGGTGATATTTGCCGAGGGTATACAATGGTCTTCTTTCAAGAGCCCTAAACCAGAATTTCTCTCTTCTTCCTCCATTCTTCCACAATTTCCCAACACTTTCAAACTGTAACTTATCCAAAACTTGATCACAACACACAACCGCGGCCGAAACTCTCTAGAAATCAAGAGGAAAATAGTTATTGAAGCTTCAATGGGCTATTTTATTGGAAAGAGAAGAAGGAAGAATCCAAATACCCAAGACCCACAATTTTTGGTCAAGAAAATCGGTAAAGGAAGCTTATCCCTCATCCTTTGTATTCTTTTTTAGGAGTTCAGTAGAGACTCATTTCAAATGAGTTATATTTTATGTCAAGCTATAGCTTTTAGATGCTAAAACACATTTCTTAAGCTTGTAGTGTGTTAAAAACTAAAGCTTGATGTAGATTAAGAGTTAAAAGGGAAACCTTGATAGCCATAGTTAAGCTTTAAGCTTTATGTTGAGTGTTTATGCTTTATGTTAATTCTATGGTTTAAATAAGATATTTAATGTCTTGATAGGTAATAGAGAGGGTAGTGGAAACCCTCAAAGGGAAGAGTAAGTTTGAGGGCTTGAAGTTTTTAAGGTTTTATTTGAGATTAGTACATATATGCATATTTATTTACTAAACTCATTTAATTTGCATTCTTGAAATGATGGTTATTACGTCTTAAGATGATTATTGTTATGAAATTGATGTTGGAAATGTTAAATATGATGATTTATGATTATTGGGCATGGCTATGGCTTTAATCTAGTTTTTGGTAAGTCATTGTTTATTTTGATGTTGCTGAAATTCCCTTGAACAACCTTAATTCATTTTGATATAACTGAGGTTCTAGAACTTGGATTTCTATCAAACTAATTGGAAATAAATTAGACACATATGGCTAAAACTTTCATGAAGAATATGGATTTGAATTTTGATTGTAAATAGGCCATAAATGAGCTTACAAAAATTGGACTTGGAACTATCCAGATATATTAATGGGCAAAATTTTATTGAATAGCTCATAGTTATTAGGCTATAACTTAAACTAGAAAATTCGGATTTGTGCAATTTTTATTGCATATGAAAGTAAGACATTAAACTAAAAATTCTTATGAGACATGAGGTCTAATTAAGTATCGAAATAGATGAAAAAGGCAACCCAAAAACATGGTAGAAATTTGTTCAGAACTAAAACTTAGAAATTTGGTCTTTCTCTCTCTATAAATTTATCTTATTGAGACTTACAAACCTCATATAATATACACAATTAAAGCAAGGAAAGAAATTCCAATATATATATATATATATATATATAT
>CATIWF010097053.1:0-16072 GCA_949630135.1 Balakata baccata
CAATTACAAGTAATAATCGTCATTCATACACATTTTACATGTCATTCTATTTATTAATATCATATGAATATAAACCATATTAAATCATGTAAACATTTCATTTGCTTATGCTTGTGTCATTTTCTTTTTGTTGTGACCAGGTTAAATAGACACTGTCCCGGGTTTCCATATGAACATTTGCATTTGCTAGCTAGCTTGATCATTTGTAATATTTGTACATTTGTTAGGCCATAGGCCTTTTTTTTTGCTTTTGAACATTTGTTTAGGCCATAAGCCTCTTCTTTTGCTTTATAATGTCATCTAATTAGTCACAATACCTTTTAAGTCCGTATGCATATGCATTTGCAATAACCATTGCATTTGTATCACATTTGCAAATTGAATCGTCAATCTTTTACACATAAGAAAACATAGCCTTGTAACCATGCATTTAAGTCATCAATTACTTTTTCATATCATAGGCATACCATAGTAATTATGTTATTCATATAAAAGCAATTCAGATCACATTACATGTAGCACGTAATAATCGTACCAAGAAATCATTTGATAATTAAACTCACATTTTCTTTTGATATTGAAACTCTAACTTACTGTCTTTCACTTCCTTAGGGCTCTCCAATATGTTGTGGGCCTAATTGAATATATACTTGGTCAATTGGTAGTTAAATAAACTTAATGAAACTTAAACAAATTGAAATATGCATAATATGGACCACTAAGTAGGGTTTGGTATTATAGCAGTGTGACTTTCTTGTGTTCAATAGCTTATAGCTTTTTCTAAACTCGTCCAATTTGGATGATTCTTATTTCTAATTAAAGCTAACATATAGGGTTATAATATATTTAAAATTTAGACAAATTGGACCATTGTGGAATATTTTATGCAATTTATATATGTGTTTTGTCTGCTACCCTATTTTAGACCTTAGGCATTTTTGGGACATCAAATTTGCTTCTTCATATCTTACAACATGTAAGTCATTTTTTTATGAAACTAACATAGATATGTTAAAATTGAACATTTTTTATGTTGACAACTTTCATCTATTCTGTCTCTAAGGTCCTCATATGGTAGGGTAATTATAATTGGTCAGAAATAGGGCTGGCATCCAGACCAGTCTGACTTTTGAAGGCCATAACTCATAACATCCATAACTTATTAAGGTGAAATTTGTGCCAAATTTAGCTAAGACATGTACCTATAACTTTCATGTTTTGACTATTTACATATTATGTACTATTTACCGATTATGTATATAAGGAATTCAAAATTGGCAAAAAATCTGACTAAACCTGCCCAGGACACTAAGCAGGCAGTTCAAATATGGAACAGACATAACTCTCTTGCCCATAACTCATCATCCGCCCATAATCTAGTCCTGAAATTTTGTATACAACTACAACACAGATATCTACAAATTTTATGTTTTGAGATTCATCAATTACCAATTCTATCATATATAAAAATAACAAAAACAGCAAGTAATTTAGCTAGGCTCCTCAATTAAACCAGTTCCAGTCTGATGCCAATATCTTTCCATAGACATCAAATCATGCAAAACTATTTATATAGCCATAAACCTAAGACACAAAAATACAACTTATATGCTTTGCTTTTCTTTAAATTTGGTCTACAACTTGAAAAAAATGGAGGCCAACTTACTACCCTTAAAACACGATTTAGATTTTGATCTAGTTGCTAATACTTTACAAATCATAATCTACCACCCTCTTAATCAAATATTTACAATAAAGAAAGGTTAGTACACTCAACAGATGGTCAGCTTCTCAATTTGCAATGGAAACTTTGAAGGAAAAGTTAGAGAAACGGATGAAGAAAGGAGAATAACACAGCAAGGCAAAAGTTGTGTGAATAGGCAAAGTAACCGCCTCAAATCTGTCCACTTTTTCTTTTTTTTTCTGTTTTTCTTTTTTTAACTTTTTCTGATTTATTTATTTAATTTAAATAATAAATAAATAATAAAATTAATTATTATTATTATTATTATTATTATTATTATTATTATATTTACATGTACTTAGTGCCAAAATACTATCTAGTCAAATTGTCTATTTTAATTAATTTCACTATGCCAAATTTTATTTATTTCAAATTTAATCATTTTATTTAATTTCATTTTCAATATCTTTTGTTCTTATTTAAATTATAATTAGACACATACGATTTGCTCCTATTGCGATGAATCGACTCGTGGCAAGTTTATCTCGTGAACACGTTCTAGCTAAAATTTCCATGTATACATGTGTTTTATGTGAATGACATTTATAAAATGTACATGTTTAAATGAAATATATGTGATAATGCATGTATAGACGGTCGAGGATATTAATAATGGCTCTTCAGGTAGATTCGTTCTCCAAAACTCATAATTTTCCTTGCCACTCCCATGACCTCCAACTTAACTCAGCCTGTTTAAGCCTCCATTTCATAAATGCATGAAAGTATTTGTAGCAATCTAGTTGTAGACATGAGGTTCAATTTTTCTTTTTTAAATGCATAATTAAACAAATCCTGGTCTCTATATTGCTAAAGAAAATTTGTTACATCCATGTTATGTCGAAAATGATCTTAGCCATTACACCATATTTTGATGAAAACTGGTACCTCGATATTAAGAGCCTTCACAAGTTCATAAAATTGTCAACAAAAACAGCATGAGACCTGCAGTTAATCCTAATGACTTGTGAAGGCATCCTAGTGTCCTTTCTGCACCTCCGTAATATGGCTCAATCATTATCTCAAATCTGCAATTCCCAATTGACGAATCTAATTTGGTGATTGTTGAAATGTTTTCGAACTTACATGCACTGTCAAGCTGATTCTGCCTCTGGAAATAACTGTTCAATGCATATAAAATGTTCCCCATGGTATCCAAATTACCACAAGAAGTCCCATAACCAAGGCTAGTGCAATCAGCAAGTCCACAAGCATAGCTCACACTAGGAGCCACATTTGGGTCATCAATCTTGGCTGATAGCTTCATCACACACCATTTATGCTCTTGGTACTTGACATTTGTTGCTTCAATTAATACTCTTGAATTTGTGGTGCCAAGGTTAAGCGAGTACTTGGCTTTTCCATCAAATGAGAATATACCCCAGTGGCGTTCAAAGTTCCCAGGATCAATGCTTTTAGCATCCTCATCAATCAAACTAAATAAATATGCATCAATAGGTCCATGCCTCAAAGGAGTTCCTTTCCCACCTGAAATATGTGACATGAAACCTTGGTTGAATCTTTGGGCATACTTTAAGTTACCATTCCTATCTCCATCAGTTGGCCATCCAATCTCTCCAACAATGACAGGCAAGTTCCCAAATCCATTCTTTTGTAAGGCATACATAAGAGTATCATAATTAGCATCAAACATGTTATAGTAGGATATCCCACCATCATTTATAGGGGTCACATTGCCATCAAAGAAGGCATATTCAACAGGAAAGTTGGGATCAGAATAAAGGCTTATGAAAGGATAGATATTCACAGTAAAGGGGGAACTATTTTGACTTAAGAACTTGACAATGTTAAGCATGAGTTCGTGGATATCAAATCGAAAATCTCCACTTGATGGAAGGCCAGTTGAACTCTCATAGACATCAGCATTTAGGGGGCAAGTCACCCTCACTTGGTTGCTTAAACCAGTTTTATAAGTGCAGATTGGACGTTCTGAAGAGCTGGGAAGGTTGTTCTTAGAAAACTTCCATTGTAAGTTTCCAGAAAAGGTTCATTTCCAACTGCAACATATCTACACAAAGATAACTTCCGTTAAACCATACCAATAAATAGTGCTAGAGAAAGCATATGTCATATATGTTTAGAAACTTCTTATTAACCATGCATGTGAAAGAATAATGTATGTATTAATATGAAAGATAAAATTACAAGCAATTCGAGAGGCTTGTTCTCTCCTAAAACAGCCACAAGCACTAAATCACAAATTGCAAGATGATTCCCTCCCAAATAGCATGCTCTACCTATAACTACTAACCACCTCCCCCATGTAACAACTTTGCCTTTTATTCTCTATAATATGAAGCGTAAATGGCACATCGGATAGGGGTGGCAATTCGTGTTAACGGGTCATGTTTATTTAGTGTCTTGATATACCCATAACACAATAAGGGTCAAAACGAACACGATACAATAAGCTAATCGTGTTTAAAATTTGAACACGAACACGACCCACTTAATAATGGGTAAACACGACCCACTTAATAATGATTAACTATAAAATTAGTATAACATTATCTAGTTAATGTGTATATGGGTTATAACGTGTCAGATTAAACTAATCAGTACAACATGACACGAATTATTAACGGGTTAAACTTGTTTTTTTTTGTTAACAGGTCAACTCGAACACGATGCAATAATTTTCGTGTATTTATCGGATTAATAAAATTGTGACGCGAACATGATAAACTTCAACCCTAACCCACAAATATTGTGTTAGGTTCATTTCTTGTTATTGGCTTATGTCCATTATTGTCACCCGTAACATCGAATGACACATGGCAGTGAACTCAAGATTGGTTTCTTAAATCAATCCGGTTAGAATTTTAAATCAAATCCGAAAAAAGAGTGTGATATGACATCGTTCAAGCATTTATTTCTTTAAATCTGGAAAATAATTGGGTTCATTCACCATAATTCTTCGATAACACACTTCTCTCTCTAATCCTTCCACATGTTTCCCTTTCACATTTTAGGGTTTATGCACGAGTGTTCGTCGAAGATGGCAATCAATTACATTTGAATACTCTCTGGCATTACCTTACTATTTCTTTTTCAAACTATCGCCTTTTGATATGGATTAGATGTAGTAGTACCAAAAGACTAAATATAAAAACGAGAAAGATAGTCCAAATCTTGGGTGTAGTAAATAAAGAGTGGGTGAAAGCAAATTTGTGCATGTTCTATGGAGGCATATTGGTCCACCCTGTTTATGGATTTATTAGGAATGGTCCTCAATATGCCAAGTGATTTTTGGAATTGCCATTACTTCATTGATTGGGTTTTGGGAAATTCCTTTGAAAATAAGAGGTTAAAAAAGCATATAGGCGTACTTGTATATATATATATATATATATTTTAAAAGGGTTTAGGGTTATTTATGTCTGACTATCTTATTTTAGGGTTTATGTTTTCTTTTTTATTTTTTTTCTTAGTTTATGTTTGTGTCTGCCTTTTTTTTCTATTTTTTTCTGGGTTTTAGGGTTGTAATATAAGCATATATATTTTTCTTTTAGGGTTTGCATATAACACAGTTGTCAATGAAACTTCTGCCTATGTATACTACTATGCATAATCTTATATTTTATGCTCATTTTACTAGTATTCATGTAATGCTAAATCGTAGATTATGTTGTTACATTCAGCTTATACATTATATTGCATGATTTTTACAAAATTACAAAGTGATAACTTTAGTATCATTCTACATTACAATGGGTTCTATCACGAAGGTAAATATTGGTCAAGGCAAGAGACATTTTGATTAGTGTAATGTGGACAACATGAGCTTAGTATGTTAGATAAGTGCCTGTAATGGGTATCTGGAGATAGAGTTGTCATATTATTTTACTAACCATTTAGATTTGGGACAGATGAACCTTTGAAGCCTCTAGATAAGGAGTCAAAAGTGTCTGAGATATGCATTTCAGTTTATAAAACAAAAGAAGTGGATATTTATGTTAAGCACTATAGAAATGATGAAATGGAAGGTATTCATAATGTTCCTTACAGAGATTGCATAATTCTCCCTATGGGAACTAGTGCTGAGAGGTGTGAATACTCTAGAAAGATGCGAAAGGGGTTTGAGTAAAGGGAAGAAATAAGGAAAAAGGAAGCAAAAGCTTACAGAATGGTAGGAGTAAATGAAGCTAAAAGAAGACTTGAGGGCCTTGATACTTTTATGAATATGATGGTTCAAGTTTTATCCTCTCACACAGCATCAACTTCAATCCTATTCAATATCAATGAAATTAATAGAGGTACATTTGAATCTCGCCAAAGTGATAAAATCATGAATATTAATCAGGCAGCAGATGAAGAGCAAAATCAAAATGTCTAATTAGAATTTGACTAATGAAAAGTAAAATCAGAATTTAACCAATGAAAAGCAAAATCAGAAAAATGGGAGTGAAGTGTATAACCATAAAAATATGTCAAATCAAGAGAATACTAATAAGATAAAAGTGAGGTGGATATGAATGATAATAGGGATGGTGGTCATGAGAGTGATGATGAATATGATAATGCTCATGAGAGAGAATTTGTGTTGATTGATCCTAATTATAATTTTACAGGAGTTAAGGATTATATGGACATTGTTACAAGGAACAAAAACAATTCAAATAAGAAACTAATATTACATCCCTAAATGTTGATAATTAGAATATGGTTCATATGATGAGTATGATGCAAATGCAAATGCAGAAGGTAAAGTTAGAGCAAAGGGAGCAAAGTTCAATGACGAGAGGCATATCACAATCCAGTGTTACTCTATGGAATTAAGTTTAGTAGTCCGAGTCAATTTAAACAAGCATGTAGTAATTGAGGGATAAAATTAGATTCCAACTGCATTTTCCAACTAATGATAAGTTAAGGGTTATTTGCAGATGCAAGCATTATGGGTGTCCATTTAGGATTTAGACAAGTAGGATATGCAATACCCCATAATTCAAATTAGATCATCAAATTTCAATCATACTTGTCTAAGGTCTTTTCTAACTTTCACATGACCTCACAATAGATTAAAAGTTAGTATTTTCACATATAAAGGAGGACCTAACTTAGAGCATGGAAGAAAAATTATTGTTAAGGATGATATTAACTACATAATATCTATAATGACAACATGGAGAGCTAAAAGTATTGCTTTGATGTGGTTGTTTGAAGATTCGAGAAGTATACAATGTTGTTATCATATAAAGCTAAGCTATTATCATCAAATCCAAGTTCTAGTGTGCATATTTGGAGGGATGAGGGCAAATTTATAGGTTTCTATAGTTGTTTAAGTCAACTAAAGAATGCATGGAGAGTGGTTGAAATGGACATTTGAGGGACATATAGACAGTTGTTGGTATAAACTCCAATGATACATTCTTCCAATTGCTTAAGCAATTATGATGGGTAATAAAAGTCGGGAAACTTAGACTTTGTTTCTATTGAAAGTAAGAGATAACATGTAGATCAATAATAGTATAACATTGCTTTTATGTTAGACAGAAAACACAAAACACATGCCAACAAGGTTTTCAAAACATATGATTGACTAAATGTTTAACTTTATAATTCTTGTGTTTCATCAGAGATTCATTGGTGCTATGAATGATATTTTTCTTGATTTTGAACATAGAAACTGTGTTAGGCATAAGTATCAAAATTTTAAGAAAAAAATACAAAGGAAAATTTCTCTAAAATGCTGAAAGGGGAATAAATGAAATCAGATTCAAACACTAACTAAATGAGATAGAGTAAGCTCAATAAATATGCCAAAAAATGGTTGCACTATCCAAATAAGCCTTTCAACACATGGACAATATCATTGTTTAGCAAATATACCAAGTGTAATATGCTATTGAATAATTTGAGTGAAAGTTTTAATAAGTTATATGTTATTTGGTTAAAGTTATGTAACTATTTAACACATCTAATAATCTGACATTATATGGTCTTTTTTTTTTATGTAGGTATATTCTTGAAGCTAGAGATAAACATATTATCACAATGTTTGAGATGATCAAGAGTAAGTTGATAAAAAAGATATTTAAAAAAACAACTCATTCAAAAGGATGTATAAAGTTATTTATAAAAATTTCATAAAAATACATAATTTTGATACGAACCTATTATTATTAACTTTTGAATGAGTTGTTTTTCCTTAAACATCTTTTTTATTAGCTTATTCTTGATCATCTCAAGCACTGTGATAATAGGTTTATCTCTAGCATCGAGAATATACATACATAAAATAAGAAACAGACCTTAAGATGTTAGATTATTGTGTGTTTTAAACAATTACATAACTAACTAAATAACATAATACATATTCAACCATTCACACATTATTCAGTAGCATATCACACTAGGTAAGTGTGCTAAACATTGATATTGTTCATGTATTGAAAGGCCTATTAGGGTGATCTAACCATTTTTTGGCATCTATATCAAACTTTTCTCTCATTTAGTCAATGTTTGAATCTCATCTCTTTTGTTGCCATTGCAACATTCCAAAGTAAATATTTGTGAAATTTTCCTTTGTATTTTTCCCTAAAATCTTCATACATATGACTAACACAGTTTCTATGTTCAAAATTAGGAAAAATATCATTCACAACACCAATCAATCCCTGAAAAAATACAACATAAAAATTACAAAGTCAAATATTCAATCAACCATATATTTCAAAAAACCAGTTGGCATGTGTTTTATATCTTTTGTCTGTTTGACGTAAATCCAATACTATAACTATTCCTAATCTGCAAGTCATCTTCTATGTATGTCTTAGCTTTCACTACACATCACAATTGCATAAACAATAGGAAGAATGCATTCATTAAGTTCTATACCAGCAGTTATGTATATATCCCTCAAATGCCCCTTTCAACCAATGAGCATTAACACCAATTATTGGTCTACACCCATCTCTCTATGCATTCTTTAGTGAGCTTAAACATACATAGAAATTTAGAAATTTTCCTTTATCCCTCCATATGTGCACACTAGAGTCTGGATTTGATGATAATGACTTAGCTACATATGACAACAACATCATATATGACTTCTCTCATCTCCAAACAGCAGTATCAAAGTCCTAAGTTTAGCTTTTCAAGCTTTCTCTTGGATATTGTGTAGTCAGGGTCATCCCCAATAGTAACAATCATTCCTTCCAAGCTCCAATCCTGGGTCCTTCCTAAATATTTAAAAGTACTCGCGTCCAATCAACTATGAGATCATGTGGAAGTTAGAAAAGACCATTAGGTAAATGTGATTGAAATTTAATGATTTAATTTGAATTATGGAGTTCTTTTTGCTTATCCTACTTGCCCAAATTCTAAATGGACACTTGTGATACCTGCATTTGCAAATAACCTTTAACTTATCATTAGTTAGAATCTATTTTTTATCCCTTTATTCCTACATGTTCGTTTAAACTAGCTTCAAACTACTAAACTTAATTCCATGAAGTAACAATGGGTCGTCCATATGCCTCTCTTCATTAATCTCCACACCATTCACTCTAACTCTACCTTCTGCATAAGTATCAATTGAATTAAACTCTTCAGATGAACCATATTCAGTAATATCATCAATATCTAGAGATGGAATATTAGTTTCTATATTGGTATGCACCCTCTATATTGGTTGTTTAGCCCTTACTCTATTTGAATTTTTTTTGTTCCTTGCAAGTGTCTCTATAATCCTCATCTCCTGCCAAATTGTAATCAAGATTAGTAAACAAATTCTTTTGTTGACTCATGAATATTAACATATTCCACATCACTCTCATGACTACCATTCTCAATACCATCCTCATTGTTATTTATAACTGTCTCATTTTTATCTGTATCAGTATCCTCTTGATTTGACACATTATCATGGTCATACCCTTCTTCACTGCAATCTATATCATTTTGCTTTTCAATGATCAAATTCTAATTTTTCTCTTCATCTACTAGCTAATTATGATTTTGCTCTTCATCTACTGGCTGATTAACATTCATCATTTCAGGTTCAGGATCTTCGTCACTTTGGCTAGATTCAGAAGTTCCTCCATGAACTTCAGTGACATTGAATACAATTAAAGTTGATGATGCCTAAGAAGATAAACCTTGAATCATCATATTCAAAAAAAAAAAGTGTCAAAACCTTCAAATCTTTATTAGCTTCATTTACTCATATCATTCTACAAGCTTCTGCTTCCTTTTTTCTAATCTCTTCTTGTACTCAAGCTCTTTTCATAACTTTTTGAAGTATTCACACCTCAATTCCATTAGGGAGACTATATGCAATCTCTGTGAGGAACACTGCCAATGCCTTCTATTTCTTCATCTCTATAGCGCTTAACAAAAATCTCTACTTCTTTTGATTTATCAACTGAAATGCATATCTCAAACACTTCTGATTCCTTATTTGGAGTTTTCAAAGATTAATCTATCCCAAACCCAAATGGTCTATAAAAAAATGGAAAATTTCAAAAATGCCAAAAAATACTTAAATTTTTTTTCAAATATACCAAAAAGCGCCTAAAATATTACAAAAATACTTACACTCAAAAGTTAGCCCAAAATATACTAAAAGTATACCCAAGGTCTACTACTAGAGATCTACCCAAGATTTACTAGAGATCTACTATACATTTACCAAAGATCTACCTGAGGTTTACCCTATATCTACGATCATGAAGGTCTACTGAAGGGATATCAAACATTTACCAGAGATCTATCCAAGGACTACCCTACATCTACCAAAGGTTTACCAACAACTACCGAGATCTACCCAAAGTGTACTAGAGATCTACTAGACATTTACCAAAGTTTACATTACATCCAGTCAATCTCTCAACTACAATTTACTAGAGATCTACCCAAAATTTACCCAAGATTACCCAGAGATCTACCTGACACTTACTAAAGATCTACCCAATATTTACTTAAGGTTTACTAGACATATACCAAAGATTTACCCGAGATTTACCCTATATGCAATCAATCTCTCAACTATAATTTACTAAAGATCTACTTAAGGTCTACCAAAGTAAATAACTTTAATTTAGTTAATTAAATAATGACTAAAAATAAATAAAGGTATGCATAAGAACAAATGGATGTCATGCTAGTTAATGAGCTTAAAATTGATGCTTTTAGTATGAATTTGATTATCAATACTTGCCATGAACGAGCTCAAAATTCATGCTTTTAATATGAGTTTATGAGTGTACTCGCCATTCTTTTTTCCTTTTTTTCTTGTTGACAATTTGGTCAATGTATCAATGAAAATTAACGAGGAAATGTTGCAAGAAGCTTGTTGTCTTCAACCATAAACAAAATTTGTCAATTATTAATTAATTCAGTTTGACATTAGATATTGCAACTAAGAAAATCCAATTACAGTTACGATTAAATGTAAATTAATTAAGTAGGCCATCAAGATTCTAGAAGACTAAACACAATATAAAATTTGCTTAATTCTAATTAATTAAAAAGCAGGAGGAATCATATCATCGGCTAATAGAATGTCGGTTAACATAAAAACTACTAGGCAAAAAATTATTAATTTGCTTTGCGAAGGGAAAGTGGTAGATTTGAAATAGAAAGATGATAAAAACAGTAAAATTGAAAAGGTAGCTGATAAAAATGAAAAAAAAACAAAACAAAATGCTGTAGGTATTTTTGAATAAAAAGTTAAAAGCTTGTAATTTGTGAAATTTCCTCATAAGAAAAACCTAATAGCTCCATCTCTAGATACCCATTGTAGACACTTATCTAACATACCTAAGACTCATATTATCCATATTACACCAATCAAAATGTCTACACTCTGACCAGTATTTACCCTCATGATAGAATCCATTGTAATGTAAAATGATATTAAAGTCATCACTTTGTGGATCTATGGAAAACATGCAATATAATGTATAAGTTGAATGTAACAACATAACATATGATTTAGCATTACATAAATACCGATAGACATATAAAATGAACAGAAAATATAAGATTACACAGCAATATGCATAAGCGGAGGTTTCATCAACAGCTGAGTTACATGCAAACCCTAAAACAATAATATATATGCTTATATTACGACATTACAACCCTAAAGGAAAAAGGCAAACAAAGACAAATTAAGGAAAAAAAAGAGAAAATATACACCCTGAAATAAGACGGTCACAGATATAAATAACCCTAAACCTTACATTGCAAAAATAAATAAATAAATATATATATATATATATATACACACACACACACGACAATAGGCTATTTTTTAGCCCTCATTTTTAAAGGAATTTCACAAAAATCATTCATTCCCTATGTTTACAAATCAATAAAGTAATGGCAATTCCATAAAACACTTAAAATATTGTGCATCATTCCCAATAAATTGATAAACAAGGTGAACCACTATGCCTCGATAGAGTATGCACAATTTTGCTTTCACTCTTTATTTACTACACCCAAGATTTGGACTGTCTTGTTCGTTGGTTTTTTTTAGATTCAAATTTTCAATCTCACTACTCCCAATCCACTTCAAAAGGCGATAATTGAAAAAGAAAGGGTAAAAAGTATTGGTAGAGTATTTAAATGTAGTTGATTACTATCTTCAACTGACACTCGTGCATAAATCCTAAAATATAAAAGAAAACATGGACAAGAATTAGAGGGAGAAATGTGTTATCAAAGAGTTAGGGTGAATGAACCCAAATTATTTCCCAAATTTCATATTTAAAAATATAATGCTTGAACAACGTCGCACACTTTTTCTTCTGGATTTGATTTAAAATTCTAACTGTTTTGATTTAAGAAACCAATCATGAGTTCAGTGCCACATGTCATTCGACGTGGCACTTCTACCGACATGGCACTTACGTGTCAGCTTACATGTCATATTTGCTAATGTATTCAAGGTAGATTCAAGTGTCCATGTCAACTTCTAACTCAACTTCTAACTCAGCTTTCCAGTTTCCAGCAGACTGGAAGTAATTTTTGTAAAACAAAAGTAAAGTTGAGTGATTTTTCTGCAATAAAAAAAAAAGTAGCGATTTTGTGGCAAGTAATAGAAAATTCAGTAACCGGCACTTTAATGCTTAAACATGGTAACTTAATGTGTGACAACTGCTGCCAACACGGCGACCATCAAATTAGGGCTATTCAAAAAATATGCATATCGGACCAAACCAATTGATCCAACCCAAATCAATCCATTAGTTGAATCTAAAATGACTTTTTGTTGGGTTGGTTAAAAATTTTTGTAACTAATTTATATTTTATGGGTTGGATTGGATTGGTTATAAACCATTGGATGCATGGATAATTATCCAATTTTTTACTCTCCATATATATGTATACAAAAGAAAAATCAGTCAAACTCCTTCCTAAAATTTTTAGGAATTAAAGTCATATAACATATTATTATATAAATAAATCAAAATATCTTACAATATCAATAATATATATATATATATATATATATATACACGAATTATTCAAACACATATCTCTTATCAGCTTTTCTTGCTTCTGTTCTATTTTCTCTCTATATGAAGAATTTTCTCATCTTAAATTTAATTTTGAAGTGAAACATGAGAATTTTATTTTTCAAAGAGATAATGAATTGAAGTTATTCCAATTTCATTTCTTTCTTCAACTTTTAGCCTTGGTTCATTTGCACTAAATGAGACTTTTCTTTTCCTCTATTATTTTGCTTTGATTACTGATTTTTTCTTTTTTTAAAAAATTGATAATATGCTTGTTTGGCTTTCGAGAAATGTGGTGTTGGATTGGAAATGGAATTGTTTTATTAGCTTTAGTTGATCAAATAATTTGATTTTGGTTGAGTCCAGCTTTTAATTTTAGAAAATTGCTAATTTAGTGATTGTTTAGTTTTTTCTAATTTTTCATCTAAATTTCAAATTTAGTTTTTATTTAGCTTCAGACTAATTTTTTAGATGGAAAATTATCAAATATTTTAATATAATAACTATAGATTATTAATCTAAGACCAAAAATACAAATTTGCCCCTAAAGTATATCCAAAAAAACGAGTCAGCCCCTAAACTATGACTCGGTACAATTATACCCCTAAACAATGAATTCGGTCCAATGGAACCCCTCAAGTTTGCCGTCGTTACCCACCCTTAACCCCTGTCATTGAGTGAACTTGGTTACCATATTGACCAATCATATTGCGACACGTGTCATGAAGATTTATAAGCCAAATGTATAAATTTGCCACTGAAGTATATCCAAAAGAACAAGTTAGCCCTTAAAATATGCAATTGGTCCAATTTTACTCCTAAACTATAAAATCAGTCCAATTAAACCCCTCAAGATTTATTTGTTACCCACCGTTAACTCATGCATTGAGTGAACTCGGTTGTCAGGTGGACCAATCTTATTGTGACACGTGTCATGTAGATTTATCTGTTCATCCATCAATACAACATCGTTTGAAGTAATTTTTTTAAAAAAAAAATCCAAACTGTGCCATTTTGGATAATAATAATAATAATAATAATATTAATAATAATAATAATAATAAATTATTTATAGAGTACCCAATTTATTTTAGAAACCCTAGATTCTCCTTTGGAAAAAAAAAAAGTAAAAATCTATATCTCCAATTAATTTAGTTGCTAAACTAACAATTTAAGAATTAAGTTATAACTACGAAAATTTGCAAAAAAAACAACACCAGAGCAACCATTTTGGCCTACATAGTTTAAGCATAGATAATTAATTAAAATAAAATAAAATAAAAAGAAAAAGTACTTGAAACAATTAAAATCTGTGAGTACCAAAAAACAAGAAAGAAGGGGGGAGCATAAATTTACAGGCTTTGAAGAATTTACAAAGAACAATTGGATATTTAAGCCGACAAATTTGAAATTAAAATTCCCTAAAAAGGAAAAATTAGAAAGAAACAAAAGGCTATTAAATCAAAAAAAAATGTAAAAGAACGAGTTCAATGGTTGTGGCTAAGATAGATTGGAGGAAAATGAGAGACGGTCTGACTTATATTTGAACAGATAAATTTTGAGGGATTCAATTGAACCGATTTCATAGTTTATGGGTATAATTGAACCGATTGCATACTTTAGGGGCTAATTTGTTCTTTTAGATATATTTCGGGGCAAATTTGTACCTTTGGCTTATAAATCTTCATGACATGTGTCGCAATATAATTAGTTCACGTGGCAACCGAGTTCACTCAACGGCAAGGGTTAACGGTGGGTAACGGGTATAAACTTGAGAGGTTCAATTGAACCGATTTCATAGTTTAGAGATATAATTGTACTAAGTCATACTTTAGGAGTTGACTCATTCTTTCTTGTATACTTTATGAGCAAATTTATACTTTTGGCCTTAATCTAAAAACAATAGTGAAAATACACTCATGTTCTATTTAATTATGTAAAAAATAGATTTATATGAAAAAAAAATGAATTGAATGGAAGAAATAATTACCAAATTATATTATTGAGTAAGAAAATAACAAATTAATAAATTTAAAATTGATATAAAAAATAAAGGTGAAATTGGTATAAAAAATAAAGGGGAAATTGGTATTAGCAAGAGTGCAATTATAGATTGTTGGGTTAATAAATTAAAACCAATCCAAATTGATACTTTATCCAACTCAATTATATTTTGTCGTTTGGATTGTGTTGGTTTTTAATAATTTGTTCACTAATTAATTTAATGGATTGAGTTGAATTTATAACAATTTTTAACCAATTTGGCCATAAACAGCCCTAGTGTCAAATCAAACTAAAGTATGTACCAAATTCAATACAAAATCCTGTTGAAGAATATGAATTTGCTTAGTTAAGCAGCACATCATATATCCACTTCAAAATGTCATAAAGGCAAAAGCAAAATAATGAATTTTAAAATTATGAAAGCTGGGTATAATGCATTCAACCAAATCAAACCTAATAATCTAAAAACGATTCTAACGGGCTCTAATCATGGCAGAAATGTTTCAGAAACCCAATTAAGAACCAATAGTAAAAGCTGACCTGATGTTAACATTATTGGTAGTGATATGAGTGGAGACGTTTTTGGCAACCCATTTCTCAGCGGCCTTCACACTGCCAGCGAGAGATGCAAGCATTTCATTAGGGATTCCCACCATAACCTCAATATTAGACTTACCAAGTGTTATTAGTAGTATGTATGCCCTAGTGCATTCACAGCTTTTTATATATTAATTATTATACCACAATGGACACATGTATATTTCACATTCATAATAAATAAATATTCAAGTTGTTGATTATATTATGAATGCAGTAGTTAATTATACTATGAAATATA
>CATIWF010097091.1:0-12881 GCA_949630135.1 Balakata baccata
ATCAACAATATTACACAAGATATGAAAAAAATCCGATTTTATTTCATTCAAATTCATGAAAAGCTCTCCTCTTATAGTTCAGTTTACTGTCAGATCAAACTTTATTCTTAAATACAGATTATTCATCCTCTTTCTACCCCAATCACTGCTCTTCGGTCGTAAACTCTGACATATCATTTTGCATAAAATCAAAAGAAAAGGTTGGTAAGTGAAACGAATATGATTTTACTGTTATGGAATAGACTGAATGCATAGCCATTACATAAAGCTTTACAACAAGATAAATGATAATATGAGAATAACAATCGATGTTTGAAATACAAAACTAACATTTGAAATACAAAGGCATAAAAGAGATATGAAGTGATTTAAAGAGCAAATGGAAAGGATGACATTAATTTCTTAATTTTTTGTAGCCGAAAATTATTAATGATGATTGGTTGTGATTAATCATAGTAAGTTCTCGAGTTGTTTTATATTGCACTATCTATTTTTCTTTTCGTTCTTTTTCTTTTTTGGTGAAAAATTGGACAATTAAACTCAAGATATACCTAAAGTATTTCCAAAATATATTGGATATTATCATATAATTCTCAAAGATATACCAAAGTATCCCTAAGGTATTCTCAGGGAATTTTTTATAGAAAATTTTTAAGGAATTTCTAATGTATACCAAAAGTATTCCCAAAATATATCCAAAATATACCCAATGTATGTCTAAGGTATACTAGACTTTAGCCTTTGTTCACAACTATTTTAGGCCCAAGTTATGCCTAATATATACAAGATTTTATAATCTTTGTTCACAACTGTTTTAGGCCTAAAGTATCTCTAAGATATACCTAAGATATGCCCAAGGTATACCGAACTTTATATCTTTTGTTTAGAACTGTTTTAGGTCCAATGTATCCCCAAGATATACTCAAGATATGCCAAAGATATATCAAACTTTAGAATCTTCGTTCACAACTGTTTTAGACTTAAGATATTCATCCCTAAAATATATTCAAGGTATGTCCAAGGTATACTGAAATTTATAACCTTTGTTCGTATAACTATTTTAGGCCCAAAGTATCTTAAAATATATTGAAAGTATGACCAAGGAATACCGGAGATTGTTGTCTATTTTGCTAAGTATTTTAGGTCAAAAATATTATTGAGATATATTCAAAATATACATGAGATGTTGATGTAATTTTATAAAGTTGTTTTCGATAAAATTGAAATAAAATATTGAGTGCTTAGTAAAAATACAAATTGGTACTTTTCTTTTTTTTTTTTTTTTCAAATTCCCAAAAATAAAAGTAGGAAGAAGGTAATCAAACGTTACCTGCCTCCTTCAAAAATAAAAAACCAAACTTTCTTTTTTCTTCTGTTCTACATTATTTTCTTTCCATTTGTTCCTTTTTTTTTTCAAGTTATTGCTTTTTCGCCGACACCCATATACCACACTCTCTTCCTCTGTCTCTCTCTCTCTCTTCATTACTTTAAGCTTGGAATCTCTCTCTGCCTCTCTCTCTCTCGCGGGCTGTCTCTTTCTTTAATGGCGATGCCTCTTTCCGCTGGCTCCGATCTCAGCTTCAATACCCACCTCTTAAAGTTCTTTTCTTCTTCTTCTTCTTCTTCTTTGCTTGAGCTTTCACAGTGCTCTGTCATGAGTTCTATCTCACACGAAAGTCACCTCTGAACACACCGGAGGAAGAACCTTTTGCAATGGCCGTGGCGCCTATTGGTCTTTCTATCTATTTAGTTTTTTCATCACTTACCCAGTTAGTGTTCGTGTTAGTTTTGCTCTCCTCGATCTTTGCTTTGCCGCTTCTTGTTCAATGCAATACTGATGCCTCTGATGGTATTTTCCCTTCAGTTTCGCTCCTTTTTAATTTATTGAAACCTTTTTCTTGGGTTGTGATTGATTGATAGATTTAAGTTGTAATGTGACGGTGATTGGCGAGCTTAAAGCTATTGGCCTTTTCTTTTTCCCTGTTTATTGCAATGAGCTGGTTAGAGTCCGAGAACTGAGCTTTTTTACTTCTCTGTTCTTTTCTTTTGTGGAAGTTTAATGCTTTCTACTCTGTTTGTTTCCGAGAAAATGTCGGAAAGCAAAGAAAACGCAAGATTGAAAATCTTTACGTTCGATGTTGGTTTTTTGGGACATAAACAGTAGGTATTTGGTCAAATGATTAAAATGCTATAGGATTTGAGCTCTCTGTTCCTTTTTATTTCAATTTTCAGAAAAATTAGTGAAGTTTATATTTTCCTTTTCTTTTCTGGTAATTGATTGGCTGTTGCAGTCCAAGCGCTACAGGTTATGTACACTTCATTGAACAGTCCTTCGCAGCTAACCAATTGGAAAAGCAGTGGTGGTGATCCATGTGCAGAGTCATGGAAAGGGGTTACTTGTGAGGGATCAGCTGTTGTTTCCATGTATGAACTTATTATTATTATAAAAAAAAAAAAAACCAATCTAGTGCTTTTTCTTGTTCGTTTTATTTAATACTTCTTTTTTTTTTAACAGTAAGATTTCTAGGTTAGGACTCAGCGGTACAATGGGATACTTGCTTTCAGACCTGGTGTCATTGAGAACATTGTAAGCTATCATTTTGATTTAATCTACATGTTTGTGTATTAAATCTTGTTATTTTTCTCAGTTAAGTTGTTGATACAATTTTCTTTTGCTTCCCAGTGATCTGAGTGACAACGACATTCACGATACAATCCCATATCAATTACCACCAAATGTTACTAGCCTGTAATTTTCAATTGTGTTGTTTCTTTCTGTTCTTTTGGGGCTATTAGCTTTTACTGTTTAATGATTTGGCTAACCTTATTATTGTATGAAGCAGAAATCTTGCAAGAAATAACTTTAGTGGGAATCTTCCTTATTCGATTTCTACCATGGTTTCTCTCTCTTACTTGTGAGTGATTTTTGTTGAATGCTATGAAATTTGTTTGTTAATAATAATTATGTCATTTTCTGATTCTGACAGTACTTGGTTTTAGGAATGTGAGCCATAATTCGATTTCCCAATCAGTTGGAGATGTTTTTGCAAATCTTGCTCATCTCACAACCCTGTAAGATATCTTGATATAAGACATGTCTGTCATTATTGCAGTAGTAGTTCACATTGCAAAGGGATTTTGCTACCAAAATTTGTTTACTTCTTCTGCTTATTCTTTTAATGTTATATCAAGTTTATATTTGAATTGGATCATTTTAGATGTCTTCAGTTGTCTGTGATTGAAGTTATGTGACATTTGGATCTAAATTTCATTTCTATTTGATACCTTGGTCTTCATGTGATTTTTCGCTCAGTCATGTTTGTGAGGAATCATTCCACTGCTGGTTTTCCTTCAACCGTTCTGAGTTTATGCATAGTTAAATAATTGAGAAAGATGCCACATGAAAAGTCAGTGAATTCTGTAAGATATAAATGAGTTTTTGACTTTAGAATACAGTTGTCTTTGAATATAAATTCGTCCTGCAAGTATTCGTATTCAAAACAAAAGGCAGTAGTAGGGATCTGATGAAGCAGTGTGCATTGTAGTTTGGGAGAATATTATCATAATTTTGAGGAGATAAATCGAAAGGCACTCCAGAGGGTGGATGTAAGATTTAAGGAGTTCATGTCAATCTAGAAAGAGGGAAGAATGGAAGTTTTTCATTGTGGGAGAGAGAAAAATGCCAGTAACTAAAGTAAAGCTGTTTCAAGCAGGAAAATGGAAGACTATAAGTTTTACACCACGAATATAGAATGCAGCTTAAGGAGACTGCAGATAATAAGCACTTTAGTAATCCGTTTAAATCAGTTAGTCTGTTTTATGATTTACTGTTAAACTAGCACAGGAACACATTAGGTGATTCTGTATCAGGATTCCAGTGCTATTAGAATCAAGCATTTTATTAGAGACATCCAGTTTTGCTGTACATAAATAAAAAGATAATGCATTGGATATTTTCATGGCTATGTAATGTCTTGCTAAACCTTTCAAGCCCCTTCTACAATCTATAAGAGTTTCTGATAAGTAGTGCCTCTAGGTAATTGGTTCATATTCCGTGCTTTTGGATGCAGGGATCTCTCTTTCAACAATTTTAGTGGAGATCTTCCTAGTTCCTTTAGTTCATTGTCAAATCTTTCCTCACTGTGAGTTTAGTGCAGCTTTCATTCTGAACTGAAAAAAAATTGAAGATAAAACTAAAATATCTCAGATATATGCAACTTGATTGAAATTGTTGTGACATTGTAATACGTGGCAGCTATGTTCAGAACAATCAACTGACTGGTTCTCTGGATGTTGTTTCGGGTTTGCCTCTGACTACTTTGTAAGTTCCTTTACTGTTGGTAAATGTTTATCCATTAAATTTCTCTTTAATTTTGGCTTTTATTTTCAATAGAAATGTTGCAAACAACCATTTCATTGGATGGATACCTCGAGAGCTTAGTTCAATTCCAACTTTTATGTGAGTTTTTTTATGCTATATTTTGTATTTCTTTCCTCTCAATTTGTGTTTTTCTTTTGCAATATGTCTAATTTAGATGTTGATAAATAAACCAGATATGATGGAAATTCTTTTGACAATGGTCCTGCTCCTTCTCCTCCACCATATACCCCACCGCCACCTGGTAAATCTCGCAATAACCGCAGTCATTCAGGATCAGGCACACGTACTTCTCCATCTTCTGATGGCCAGTCATCTGACTCAGACGATGCAATGTCAGTAGGGGCTATAGTAGGCATAATCCTTGGTTCAGTAGTTCTGCTTTCAGTTGCGCTTCTTGCTGTTGTGTTTTGCATTAGAAAGAATAAAAGGAAGGACATTGGTACCATAACTTCCCATGGAAGTCGATCTGCTGGCACCAATGACAGTAAGTTGTGTTCTCCTTGAAGCACCTGACTTTACCATTTCTTTTGAAATTTCTGAATGTTGAACCATTCAAATGCTAACTTAGGATTTGGATATTTTTGAGGTCATGATATCTGTAATCGCGTACAGTTTCAAGGTTTCTTCTCTTGCATTTTCTATGTCATAATGTACAATAAAGTGATGAACTTCTCCTTGTTTCAAGTCAACATTATTGGTTTTATGCTATGCTTGAAGCTTTGGTGCCATAATAGAAACCAATTAGGTGCTAATTCTGCTTCTTTTCCTTTTTCTTTCTTCTTCTTGCAGTACATAAAGAGGTGCAAGAGCCGAGAGTCAAAAGTTCTGCTGCTGTTACAGATCTGAAGCCTCCACCTACTGAAAAATTGGTTGACAGATTACAAGGAAGTTCTGGATCTATAAAAAGATCGAAGTCACCAATAACAGCTACTTCATATACTGTTGCCTCTCTGCAAACAGCAACAAATAGCTTTAGTCAAGAGTTTTTAATTGGTGAAGGTTCTCTTGGTCGTGTTTATAGAGGGGAGTTACCTAATGGAAAGGTAACTTGACAATTGCATGCAAATTATTCCCTGTACTGGTTCATGCTGGTTTCTCTACGCTTCTCTTTTTACGAAGCCTTGGGGCTGCCACTAGTATATCTGCTTGCGATAATTTTTGTTTTGCCTTGAAAAATTATTCCGTTGTAATTTGAGAATGAAGTTCTTATATTTATTGGCTTCTTTGAAGTGCTAAATGAAGAGCTTTTTGGATAAGTTTAATAATCGGCAGAAACAAACTTTTTGAGACTAATAATGTTTATGAAGCTATTTTTTCTGCATTTTTTACTATTGTTGGATTACTACCCTCTTACTCATTTTAATCTTCCAAATTAGACAACTGACACGCTTTCTCATGCACACATAAAAAGCCTAGTATGTACTTTATATATCTCATTTTTATTCTTTTCTTGCCTTGCGCTAGTTGTGAAGACATTATGAAACTGCTTCCATTTGTTTTCTATTTGTGATTATTCTGAATTATATTGTTATAATGAATTATATTTGTATCTTGTTGGTGTAGATAATGGCCATTAAGAAGATCGATAATGCAGCACTTTCATTACAGGAGGAAGACAACTTTCTTGAAGCTGTTTCAAATATGTCTCGCTTGAGGCACCCTAATATTGTTTCATTGGCAGGATACTGTGCAGAGCATGGGCAGCGTCTTTTGGTTTATGAACATGTGGAAAATGGTAGTCTGCATGATATGCTACACTTTGCTGATGATGGCAGCAAGAGACTATCTTGGAATGCACGTGTTAGGGTTGCACTTGGCACAGCTCGGGCTTTAGAGTATGTTATCTGTGTATGCCATTATAATTCTCCATCTTTCTCTCTCATATAATTGCTGCCCTGTTTTTTTATTTATTTATTTAAACTGCACTTTGTCTACCAGGTACCTACATGAAGTTTGCTTGCCTTCTGTCGTGCATCGAAATTTCAAATCTGCAAATATTTTACTTGATGAAGAGCTCAATCCTTACCTGTCAGATTGCGGTTTAGCCGCTCTCACACCGAACACAGAGAGGCAGGTAAAGAGAGACAGACACATAATGTTTACCTTCGGCAATAATATCTTATTGTGCTCAGGATCATGCTGTCAACATTCCTTTTATATATGGACTGAACAAGGTTGCTCACCAATGGCAGGTTTCAACCCAGATGGTTGGCTCATTTGGTTATAGTGCTCCTGAATTTGCCTTGTCAGGAGTATATACTGTTAAAAGTGATGTCTACAGCTTTGGTGTGGTGATGTTGGAGCTGTTGACTGGTCGAAAGCCACTGGACAGGTAAATTTTTTCTTGTTTAATGATCTATTCTGCTTCTCTTCTTGGAATTGTCAAACATTTTTATATTCTGTCATTTCTTAAATTTTTGTTTGCATTATGGCATCCATAATCCAATTTGTGCCATAGTTCAAGGACTAGATCAGAGCAATCACTTGTCAGATGGGCTACTCCTCAGCTGCATGATATTGATGCCTTGGCAAAAATGGTTGATCCTGCCTTGAATGGCATGTACCCTGCAAAGTCTCTTTCGCGATTTGCTGACATTATTGCCCTCTGTGTTCAGGTAACTTTTTCCTCACTTATATTTTGGCTTCCAAAAAGCAGATTATAGATTCCCTGGAGCTTCTCTTGTCCAGCAAAGAAAGAAAAAAAAAATGGTCTGGAAGTGCTGGACGTTGCTTCTGGGTATCTGCATACAATGCCAAAAGCATTCATATATGCGTGCTTGGTGATCTCTAATGTAATTTGGTGTTAATATGTTGTAATTTTGAATGTGAATAAATTATAATCTTTTTGCTTCCTGTATAGCTGGAACCTGAGTTTCGCCCTCCCATGTCTGAAGTTGTGCAAGCATTGGTGAGGTTAGTGCAAAGGGCAAGTGTAGTCAAAAGGCGCTCTAGCGACGAATCAGGATTTGCATATAGAACCCCTGATCACGAGGCAATTGATATATCAATTTGAGTACCAGCAGCTTTCTTGAAATTGAGGTAAAGCTTCCAACTCGGTATACAACCTTGGAGAATGGTCATTGAAAGACTAAGAGTGTGCACAGATTTAGAAAAATATGTAATTATCTCCCGGACATTGTGAGCATGATATACATTTTAAGTTATCTTGATTTGTAAATGGTTCGATATTGTATCAAAAATTTATCAGAATCTTCTGAGGCAAGATGTCTACAGCAAAATAAGAATTCTTTCATTTGATTATAGCAGTTAATAAACTTTCTTGTATAAGAAATCATCTTGTAAAACATATTTTCATTGTTAAAAAGAAAACACAATAATTTGAGCAATAACCTAAGGTTTGAATGGAATTTCTTGTCTACACGGATCAAGTCGATAGTGGAGTCATTATTTTTTATTCATAAAGGACTAGAGGTAGCCAATCAAGGTGATTTTATTAATATTCTCATTTATTAGAATCGGATAAAATTTTGAGTTTGAATTTTCGATTATCTACCATTATTGGTAAAGTTTATCAAATTGGATGTAAAGCTTACGTTGCAGTCTGACTTTCCTAATTTAAAAAAAAAATAAAGACTGGATTTAGGCAAATATTATAGTTGCAACTCGAAGTCAAAAACAGGGTATCTATAAGTTCATGTTTTTATGAATTATGATATCTTTCTACTGTTTAGGTGATCTTTTGCCAGAAACTGCCAACCAAAAGGTTGAAATTATGGGAGAAGACCAACATAACGCCATGAATAGCAGGCCTTTTGTCACTTTCAAGGCATGTGATGCAGAGTCATATTCATATATACATGATGCTGAAAGTGAAAGAATATATGAAGTAGAAACGACAACGTTAATTCACCAACACCAGGTTGTACCACGTGTCTCTATGCTCTTGCCACCATTTTTGTTCAAGCGCACACTAATGCGTTGAGGATTGTGTCCCCGCGGGGACATCTGAGGCCCGCCTGCCCGAATTTTCGGTTAATCAACGGTCCGTTCGAGTTAAGTGGGGCTCGAACATGCATTTTTGGTTCAAAGCTGGCTCTAACTCGAGCAAGACTTAGATTAAAGCTTAAATCTGATCTATCCAATTACTGTATATTCTTTTAATCAGAAGAAGCTTGAATTTATGAATTAAAGTTCTAGTTTGATCCGATCTAAAACTATATAAACAATGTTTAGAAAGTTAGACGACATGAAAAAATGAAATCCGACGAACTTGAATCCACCTACGGCCAAGTTAATACGATCTAACAATATTTGTTTAAAGAAATTGAATCAACGTTTAAAAAAGAAAAAAAAAATGGTTTTGAGTGTTTGACTCGGCACTGTTATGATATAGTGGATCCCATGTCACTTGTCTATCAACCCCATTGGCCATTGTAGCTTACCGTGAGACTGAGACCCACAACAGCACAACGTTTTTATTCCAAAATTTGAACTTTCCAAGACGAAAGGAAGAAACTTTAGAATTCAGACAGGTCTCTTAATTTAAGCAAAGGAGCTTCCTTTGGCCTTTGCTTTCGCTCTACTTTTCCCAAAACATCCACTCTCCTTCTGTAACTACGAAAAACCACATGGCTTCATCAGCCCGCTTCTCAGGCCTTCTTCAATCGGAAGGACCCCAACCTTCTGATTTCATGGCTTCTGATTGCCCCGAGACTAGTGGGTCAAATTCCGCCTTCTCTATGAGCCACCAATCCTCCCCTGCTCTATCACCTCGATTCGGTTCCTTTAGGTTATCAAATAGTGACGGGTATTACGGTTTTCCACTCGGCGTGCCCTTTTCATGGTCAAATATGTTGGGTTTTGGCTTGGATCAGAAACAGAGGCAAGTGAATAGGACGGTGAAGAGAAAAGGAGGAAAGATTTGGTATCAAAAGAGTAGAGTGAAGGGATATGTAGCTGTTATTGGATTGGTGGGTTTGTTTTTCTTGGTTAATTCGTTCATGCTTTCGCGCCTTCAACATCAACGTGTAGTTGCCGTTGGCCTCCAAAATTTTCCTTCTCGGAATTCTTCACCGCGTACTTCTGTTCCCATTAAGGTATGCATCCATATTTAGCCCATTAACATATATTTGCTATTCCATTGGAATTTGCCCAATTTGGAAAGAAAATGAAATTAATTGAAGAGTTGCTGGTTGCTTAATTTTTGTTCCATATTAATGACTCTTTTATGGGGATGATAAAGAATTTTTTTTTTAATGGAGCTTCACTGAAATGGCCTCCGTGGAGGAAGAGAGTTTCATTTGAGGGGAAATACGGAATTACCACTCAAAGTCAAAGCTGAAAGTGTCTAGCCAATAACTGCGTCATTTTAACTTCAGCAATTCAGGAAAGATGAAAAATTTGCTGTTATTTGGAGAAGTATATTGTTTCAGACCTCTGACTTTGAGCCATTGTACTATTGAAGTAAGCATAAAGATGGGGGTCATTGTTAAGGGGAAAGCCTGTGGTACTAGTGTTAAGCTAGTGATAATGCAGCATCGGGCCATATTCCGTATTTGGAAATAATCTTCAATTGGTCCTTTTCTTTATGGCTTCATACATTAACATAGCGGAAGGTGCCTGTATATTACTCTACCAAGGTGGAAAATATAAGAGTTTTTAAGGATCCAACCTATTTACAACAGCAAAAATGGCTTGGATTAAGATCCTTGGTTTTCTCTCTCTCTCTCTTTTTTTTTTAAAAAAGATCCTTGTTTTCAAACAATAACATGGGAAGTTCAGAACCTATTGGTAGTATGTACTCTTTCTTTACTTCCCCTGTCAATCATCATTTGTACAGGCCCACTTGTTGTATTCTTTGGGTCCGTTCCTTTTGTTATTTGTATGCTGATGATGCTTGCAGGGAGATTGGAAGAAGTTTGTCAAAGGAAAAAAACCACAAAAAGGTACTTATGGAAGGTTGTTGGCTCTGGCTGCCCATTCCTTGGCTGAGGTATTTGAATACCAAATTTTGTCTCTGTATTCTTTTATTTAGTGTCAATTTTAAGTTTCCTTGCTTTGGATATTGATTAATAGCTTTTGCATTATCACACATATGGTAATTGGTGACAGAATAAACGTGAGCCAAAAGATCTGTGGCAGGAACCTTTTGTTCAGGCATCAGCTTGGATGCCTTGTGCTGATCAACGTAGCTGGAAACCTAGCGGTGACTGGCTCTTTGTTTCCCTTTCCTCTTGCCCCTTATTTCTATGTGCATGTGATAGTGTTTGTGAACATGCAACGTGTTTACATTTTCAGGTTTCTGCTTGGCATGTGCACATGAAAATATATTACATCTTAAATATGAGCTCAAATATACATTTTAAGGATGACATAAGCTAGTGCTGACATGATTTATGTGTTGCTTTAATAGGGGGAAATAATGGTTACATTTTGGTCACGGCAAATGGTGGGATAAACCAGCAGAGAGTAGCTGTAAGTAATGCCTGCAACCAATTTCTGCTTCCATGAAGTTTCTTATTTGGCCTAAAATCATTGTTATTTGTGATTCCTCTTCGATTCTGAAGTCTTGATGTGTGTTCTTGTTTAGGATTATCAATTGATTCAATGTCATTTTTTAATTTTGCTTGAAAATAGGTTTGCAATGCTGTTGTTGTTGCACGGCTACTAAACTCAACTCTTGTTATTCCTAAATTTATGTACAGTAGTGTTTGGAGAGATGTGAGGTACATATTTTCCTCATCCCTCTTTGTTATTTTTGTTCTTCGACTTGGCACTGCACTTTTTTTTCTCTTTTTCCTTTAGGAAAAGCTAGTCATTATTGGATAAATATAATTCTTATTCTATGGTTCTTGATTGCTCTAGTGTTTAGATTTGAAGTTGCTTTCATCAAATATTCCTAGGAAGAAGGTTCTTATGTCAAATTGGTGGCATCATTATAGCTTTGCAAATGCCTTGATTTTCACTTTTAAGGCTGAAATAATGCTTCAGTTAACATTTATTATTGATCATTAACCCTGATCATTTCGTCCCATGGGAGAAACTACACTTGCTATCAATCAATGAAATTTATTGACATCTCCCCCTCTCTTTACCTCCTGGAGCGTCTCATGTATGGTTCCATGGTTTAAATGGAAAATGTATTTAACTCCTACATATGATTATATGATTTACATAGAAAAATGATTAACTATGTTGAATGTTATATTTCATAGTCAATTCAGCGATATCTATCAGGAGGAGCATTTTAGTAATTACCTGACTCCTGATATTCGGATAGTGAAGGAACTTCCTGAGGAGCTACAGTCACTAGATTTGGAGGCTATTGGTAGCATTGTGAGTTTCATAGCTGAATTACTTACAAGCATTTCTTATTTGAATTGACTTTTGCTCAAATAAGTATTTTTTGTAATAATGATATTTCAAATGTTGACCAGGTGACAGATGAAGATATTAGAAAAGAGTCCAAACCAAGCTTTTATCTGAAAAATATACTCCCTATTTTGCTGAAAAATAAAGTTGTCCATTTCCTTGGATTTGGAAATCGCTTGGCATTTGATCCATTACCATTTCATTTGCAGGTAAATCTGCAAACTTCATTTCTCTAGCCCTTTACAACTGATGGTAGATCGTAAGAAACCTACATTGCTTCTTTAATCTTTATTTCTTCTTTTTCTAATATGGATCTTCATCTAGAGACTTCGATGTAGGTGTAACTTTCACGCACTGCAGTTTGTTCCCAAAATACAACAAACTGGTGCTTTGCTCCTCCAAAGGTTACGTAAACATGCACCTCATCCTGGACCATTGGACCATTTTCTTGTTGGTCTGTACGCAGAATCAAATATAAAAGAAAAAGGGGGTCGGGTAGGGAAAGCTTCAAAATATCTAGCTATTCATCTGAGGTTTGAAATTGATATGGTGGCACATTCTTTGTGCGAATATGGTGGTGGTGAAGATGAAAGAAAAGAGTTGGAAGCATATCGTGAAATCCATTTCCCTGCGTTGACACTTCTTAAAAAGACAAAAAGGTATTTACTTGTACATTTTTTTGGATGGTATGCTGATTGCACATACTTATATACACACAAACAAACACATATGCATGCATGCAAATATGCGTGTTCTCATGTTTACAATGTGCTGCTACTGGATCAAGATGTGGCTTTGCTGGTGCAACAAATAAGAACCTATTTGGCATGGAGTTTCATTTGTTGCCCTTTTGATTTTACTGTTTTGATATATAGACTCACTCAGGGATACAGGCTGGCCTGAGAAATTATATTTTTTTTAATATTCTAGTGATTTTTTTAGGAGGCCATGCATTGTGAAGCCCACTTTTGGAATTCCTATTCCTCTCATAATTCCCGTGCATATTTAATGCTAGAGACAGTTTATCGATTGTCAATTGATTCTGGTTCCTTGCAACTTTCTTTCTTGGTGTCTATTATATCTGTTATCTGCTTGCATCTCTTGGTATACTTAAAAAAAAAAATTGTTGTTCATGTGGTTGGTTTAGTTTCTAAAGTAGTAAATTTGG
>CATIWF010097093.1:0-24953 GCA_949630135.1 Balakata baccata
TTTTTCTGCTCTTCTCAATTCAAACAGAAATGACGTGTAAACGCCAAGATAATTGTGTATGAAATTCACGAATACTAAGATTTGTCGAGGGGCATTCTCCCGGTGGGAGCTAAAGGATACAAATTGGAGATTGATATAGGTAAATCTCCATTGGTCTGAAACATATTTGCAAATTCAAAGTAATTTCCCAGCTTTGAAACGATTCCTTCGATAGAAAATTGTTCTTCAAGCAAGAACAGCTTCTCCTCATGATTCCTCCACCGCTATTGTCAGCAACTCCATTGCTGCCTCTCGTGCCAAAAAATTAAAAAATATGCAGAATAAATGATAAGTTTTTCTAAAGAGAGTAAATATACTTAAGTTTAAATTGTCTCACTCAGCTATGAAGAAAATGAATAACAATGTAAACAAAACTAATGCATTGTTGTTACGCAATTGAAGAAAGAGATTACTCCCTTCAACTTGTTGGAAAATGGTGGAAGAGCTGAGCGAATGTGCTAAGTTGAGAAGGGAGAAAAGAAAAAAAAGAAGTTAAATATATAAGAAAGATGAAAAGAGGAAAAAATGGAGTCAATTTATAAATAAAGTATAAATGTTGCTATAAGTGAAATTTCCTCAAATTATTTATCAAAAGCGTGGAAAAAGCTACTTATTTTTGAAAGCGTTCAAAAGTCATTTTTAATCAGAAAAACCTCCAAGAAGGAACATGAGTTGAGATTCCGATGAGATACAGACCAAAAAAAAAAAAAAAAAAATTGCTAATACGATTTAATTTACTACATTTTTTTTTGGTGGATTTAATTTGCTAAATCGTTCCAAGTGAAAAGTTAATTTTTCCGTCATTGCTAGGTCTATAATAAAATTGTGGCTCATATTATTCAGGATGTGTCGTAGTGGTAAAATGAGTTTAGTTCCTCACAATAGTTTTAGATATTAAAATAAAAAAAAAAATTTTTGGCTAATATTTTTCTTAAGGTAATTGGCATAATAATTATTATTAAAATCTTAACAATGGTAAATTTTTTATAGAAAAATTTGGTGATGTATGCTTCAATTTGATCTATATACTGTCGTTATGATGAAATTATTTCAATAGGCAATTATTTACCTTCTCTCACTATGAGAAACCAACCACAAGTGGATACAATAAATGGATTTTATGCTTTTGGATTTCAACAATTATCAATTCTTTTTCTCATTAAAAAAATATAATAAGTACTCCCACAGTTTTATACTAATTGATACTTTTTAGCAATGTTGTAATGTTGTAAAAACCGACCCAGTCAGTTCAATTTGAAAAACTGGAAATTAGGCTTTAAGTCAGATAGTTTTTACCTCTAAAACTAGGGGAAAAATAAACTAGCAAAAAATCAGGCAATTCAACCGGTTCAACCCAAAAATAGGGAACCGGACTTGGTTGACCGATTTTTTTGGGTTTCTTTTTAATTTTTTGTAAAAAAAAAAATTAATTATTAAATATGGTCAAATTTAACCAATTCAACTAAAAATTTAAGCTCAAAACTAGATGTGCTAAACACAAACTAGTCAAATTGGTTAAAGTACACATATTTTTGAAAACTTAATCCACCATTATTTATAAGATGTTATGCCATCTTCCTTACTTTTTTTTTGTGTAGAATTGTTCACTCATTTTTATATTTCTTTTTTTACTTCTTTTTAATATTACTTTTTTTTTTACAATTTCATATTTTTGAATGATTGTATTTTGAAGTTATAGATTACTTTTATATTTAATAATTAATTAAATATTTAGTTATATAAATATATAAAATATGATTTTAAAAAAATAAATAAAAAAAGAGAATATGAGATATATTATATTAGTTTTGTACAGTATGAATGACCTCCAATAACTTATATTTTATTTTTATTATGTATGAGACATATTACATTTTATTATACATAAGACATATTATATTTTTTGAAAATACTATGTAAACCGGTTCGACTTTAAATCTACGACCCGCTGGCTTCTCTGATTCATTTACCGGACCAATTTTTACAACCTTGCTTTTTAGTGTTTCACTTAAATAAATAAAAAAGTATTTAATAGACTTAATTATAGTAAAAAAAGGAAGCTCCCTCTAATTAATAGATTAAATGAGTTAAAAGACATACAATTTTATAAAACTATTTAATATAGATAAAGTTAATTCAAGGATAAAATAGAAAATAGTTAATTAATATTACATTGGATATATAAAAGTAACAAATAATTATAATTTTTTTTTTTTGAAAAAAAGACAATTAATTTGGAATGAAGGTACTAATAAATAATGAATAAAAAAACTATTGGATAGTGTTTAACACCTTTATAACTTTTATAGTTCATTTAGTATATGAAATTGCTTAATTAAGTTAGAACATTCCTAATATACTCTTTATTTGAATTCTCCTTTTTATTTTAAACAATGAATCCATAAAAAAAGTTTTCAATAGACTATATTTTTAAAATTTAGAAAATAGAGTGAGTTTGACTTTTTATATCTAAAGAGCCAAATTTTACTTTTTATTATATATGTCATTTAAATCACATCAACTTTCTATATATATTCTATTTTTTTTTTTGATGTGTTACTTTTCTCTTTTCTTATAATAAAAATAATTTATTTATTTTTTGATAAATAATAATTTACAAGGGGTAAAATAAAATAAAGAGTAAAAATATAAAGAGTCTATTAGACTTGAAATTTCTTTTACTTTTTATATTTAAATATATTTTTTATTCTACTAAAAATAATTTTTTTAAAATAAAGAGCATTGATGAGAATACTCTTATTTTTAATTCTATATTTGATTCAATAAATTAGATATGACTTAGTAATACTAAGGGCTTAAACCCATATAATAAGGCTTAACTAACACTTATATTCCTTCTACTCCTAATGACCCTAAACTAACCCTACTATTTTACTTTATTAGCAAGAATAGTCTTAGTTTTGGATTTTATTTTCAACTCCGTGCAATCCACAAAGTTATAAAATGTGCAATAAGATGACTATATCGGTTAGCTCACTGTTTACTAAAAAAATTCTTAAGCATATTTAGTTTATTTTATTATATATAAACTAATTATATATTTAATTATTTAATTATTTTATTTTTATCGGTGAATTAAATATATAGACATATACCTTATGATTGGATTAGTCCTATTAATTCTCTTAATAATTAAAAAAAAAAAAACTATTGGATATAACAACCTCTGTTGGCTTCCACAAGCGACTTATATTTCGTCAACAAAGGCTGCCGCTTTAGTTTTTATATACAAACTTAGCCCATTAATCGACTAGTGTATTAGTTAAACGGAGAATACCATTTTCGCCAATCTCTGCAACTCCGCTCAAAGAAATGTTAGCATCAACTATTTTAAACCCAGGATAGAAGAGTTCATTAAGCTGGCAAGTAGTGATAATTGAGATTGATAAGAAAAGAAAAGCAGAAAAAAATTTAAGAAATTAAAGGCCATGTGGAGAGAAGAATCATTCAAGGCATTGAGAAGATAAAGAAAAGGAATAAGATTTAGAAGAGGTTTGGTGAGATGGGGAATTGGGACTGTATAGGCTCGTTACAGGAGAAAAAAGAAGGCAGCTAGTGATGGGGGCAAGCGAAGCAAAAGACAGAGGTGGGTTTCTAAGCAAGAACCACAAGGCAAAGCGATAGTTAGAGACAGTGAAAATGGAGAGAAGATTGAAGCTGAGTTACCTGAATTGGGGTGTCTCACGAGAGTTAGAAGACACAGATTGCGATTTTTTATTTGCTGAATTCCACGCATTTGTGATTTGGGACGTTTATCGGAAGACCATCTTCATCCCAGTAAATGTTGCAAAGTGATACGACAATTACAAAATAAACTTGCACCAATAATTTGTAAATTTGAAAGCTCGCAAAAAGAAGAGAAATATATTTTTAAATGAATAAAAAATTATAGTGGATCTTATTTGTATAATTTAATAATAAAATTAAATAAATAAAATATTATTAATTAATAAATAATTAATTAAGGTTATAAAACTAATACAATATTAACGTAAATAATTTAAAATAATTATTAAAATTAAATATAAAGAAAAATATTATTATATTTATTAATATATAATTAGTATTAATTAATTTTAAATAACTTTAAAATATAATTATGTATTTTAACTAAAATAAGTGTAACTAATAATATCATTAACGTAGATTAACATTTTTTATGCATTTGAGACAAGAACAATAACAATAATATTGTTATTAACATTATCCAATTATCATTAAATTTTATAATAATTTTTTTTTTGCAATTTATTAATGTTAATATATTTAACAATAAAATCTAATTTATTTGATCATAAAAAACTATAATATTTTAATTTTTAACAATTAATATAATATATTAAAAAGTCCCATAAATTAAAATTAATATTAATTATAGGGATAAAATATATTTAAAAATATAGTTGAAATTTTATTGTTGTGTAAGTGGAAACTACTGATAATGATATTCTAACACCTGTTCCACATTGATTGCGGTTTTTTTTATGTGCTTGAGCTAGATTTTTAACTAAGAATAGTAGTTTCAATAGCGTCCCTGTGAAGCATGGATACTCCATATGCATAGTATATTGCATTTTCAATATGTTCTAATATCAACATTCGTTGGATACCTATAAGAAACGTGCAAGATACATTTTAAAATTTTCAAAAAATTAGAAATATATTTATTTAAGCTAAAAATACATTTTCCTTTCAGAAAATCTAAAAGTTCTATGTGACATTAATTATTGTTTAATATATTTAATTGTATGTAGCTAAAGGTACAAATTAGCCCCTAAGATATATCATATTGAGCGAATCGCATCCTCAATTTTAACTCAACGCAAATAAACCTCAAATTTTAAACTCGGTACAATTATGTCTTTTATATATTAGGCTCTTCAAATCTAAACCTTGAGCCAACTTGGTCTAATGAAAGATAATTTGTTTTATAAAATATAATTCAGAAGCTAATTTGCACCGAATTAAAGTTGATGGGGTAACTCGTTGTATAGGGTATAGTTCAGTGGCTAATTTACACCTTTAGCCATTGTATGTTATTTTTATTTAATTTTATATAAAAATAACAATTAAGTAAAAATAACATGCAATTATATCTCTTGAATTTAATTATTTATAAATTTACTCCTATATTTTTAATATTTATATATTTCTTCCACATATCCGTATTTTATACACTTTATAAATATCATTTTTCAGTATCTATTTTTTAATCCATATTCATATTCTGTGTCCTTGCTACATAAATGTGTTCTTAAGAATATGTGTTCTTAAGAATGACAATTCAATTTGAACCCATGGATCCCTGCCTTGTATTGACCCGAATAAAGTATTTTTTTTATTTTTGACCAAATTCGGGGCGGATTACGAAAAAATCTGATATGATATTTAGAAGAGATAGGGTAGGAATGATATTTATATACTCCGCTCCGATATATATATATATATATATATATTGTTGTTGTTAGATATTACAAATGATGTTTACATTTTTTTGAATAAGTTATATTTGAGATACCTGATAGAAATTAGTAAATTAATAAATATAGTGATTGCATGAATCATTTTATAATAATGATGAATATCTCCATGACTATAATTTCAATTGTGTATATGATTGCAATCGTGTGGATATACTGCTATATTATATCTTTTTAAATTATTTTGGCATTAAAAATAACATAGATAATTAATTTAAATTTTTAGATATAATGGTTATAATAGTTTGATAATTTTTTTAATAGTAGATATTTACTTTGCTAATTATTTATAGATTGATTAATATTATCATTTTCATTAGTTAAATACAAATTTTGGAATATCAAAAAATTAAATGTTTTATAATTTTTTCTCTTATTTTAAATTTATTTTGTTATGAATTAAATTAATAATTTAAATATATATATATATATATATTAAATGTAACTAAATTAAAAAAATATAGAGGGATACCCCACTACGTTTATAACGGAAATAGAGATTAATATTATTTTTGCATATAATTATAGGGTAGGGAAGCAAATATAAATTCATAGATGAAAATGGAAACGAAAGAGTAAAATTCGATCCGTTACTCCTACGTGTCCTTCTCTTTTGTTAAAAGAGGTTGTAATAAAATTGCGCATGAGATAGCGCAATGGCCATGTCTTTGAGCGATATTTAATTTCTGATAGAGGAGGTTCGAGGTTCCTTCAACTGAATTCGCAGTCTCGAATGATGTTTTTCTTTCTTGCTGCTTTATACAGCTTCTATTTTATCAAAAATTTTATCGAATTCTCATCCCATGAGAAAGGGTAGTCATATATATATATATATATAATTTACAGCAGCTATGAATAATCACTAAATCAAAACTGAAGAAGACCAAAAACAGAAAATATTAAAAATTGAAGGTAGAACATAAAGATAAAACTGACAAAAAATCTTAAAAAGTAAAAATCAAAGTGTACATTTATTGTAATTTAATTATAATAACTGTTCTTTTGTTACTAATTTTGACTTTGATTGGTCAAAATATACAATTCAGTATAGAATAATACAAGACAAGACACAGAATGACTAACTCTAATCCCTAGATACAACCTTTATAATATCTAAGACTCAAAAGGAGATTGGATAGAGCTAGAATTGATATAGGCAGCTTCCATCGTCACTCCTAGCCGTAGGATCAAAGTTTTTAGCTGATGGATCAGTGCAGCCTTCTTGAACTGGAAGGTTAACTTGCTGAGCTGCTTTCCCTGCATTCAAATTCCAAAACAAAAACAAAATACTCAATGATTTGATTTGTTGCCAAATTCCTTTATTAGCTTTGAAAAATTTTCCCATCTAAGGCCTTTTAGGATTAAAGGCTCTAACCATAGAAGCTTCCATTCTTGATAGCCTCATCTTCGTTTGCATCTCCAAGAGCTGCTTCTTTCAAGTACTTGTCTGCCAATTGCACTCTCTTCACATTCTCCTGTTCTTTAACAAGCATGTTCCCATACTCTAGGAGCTTTTCCAGACTCATCTTCGGTTGCTCGAATGTGGGAGGATCCTCCTTCGAGTTCACGAGCCTTTTCCCCACATTCTCAACTCCAACACTGCCAACCCAATTCCTCACTTCATCGTCATAAACTCTTGCTCTAAGGGCACCAAAGAAGTCTACAAGCATACACATGACAGTAATGTTAGTCAATTGCTGTCGACATTTTACCATTTTGAAACAAATTAAGAGAGAAGCTAGCTAGCTGAAGCTCACCAATGGACTGGCCAGGGAAAGTATGGACAAGCTTGACAATGTCTTCCTGAGGGACGTTGTCGGTCCTGAAGATTCCAGTGCAAACACCGATCCTATCTTCGCGAGTGGGAGCCCAGTAGAATTTCTCCATACGACCATCTCGAATGAGAGGGGCATACAATGTGGAGAAGTCATTGCCGGTGACTATGATGGGGACGCGGGGGTTCTCCTCCTTGTTGTACTGACCAGGCAGCTGCACATTGGTAGGGTTATCAGCGATGTTCATCAGGGTAGCATTCACCATCTGGTTGTTGACAGTGTATTGAGTAGTTCCACCCATTCTACCCGCCCCTGCATCCAGATCATTTATAAAGAGGCAGCACATCTTTCCCTTTCGAATGATGTCTGCTGCCTCTCGATATCTTTGCCTGATCAATTTCGCAGGCTCTCCCGCATTTCCACTTTCCAATTCTCCAGCACTCATCACTATGGGGCTGAATGTTCAAAAGTACAACATCAATGCTATTGATAATTTAGAATTTAGTTCCTTTCCAATTGAAAAAGAAGTGGGAAAATATGGTTAACTGACTCACTTGATTCCCATCTTGGCAAACACAAGCTCGCATTGGAATGATTTTCCTTGGCCTTTGCCTCCCCAGATACCCAAGATGAGAGGAACCTAGTCCCAATTATAAAGAACTCATTATTATTACCTGACAACATTATGTTCAAGTGCTCAAAGAATCATAGAAAACTTAACTACCTTAATATTTGGGAGGTTCAAGAAATTTTTGGTGATGTGGACAACAACCTTGTCCATAAATGCAGGGGCAATGTAGAAACCATCCATAGTATTGTCCAAATTGTATCTGAAAATGGAAATCCATGTCCAGTTTTATATTTGCTCAAAACAACAAGATTGAAGGAAGAAAAAGATTCACTTACTGGCGAAGACCTTGACTAATATAGTCATACGAAGTCATGACAGGATAGTGAGTTCCTGTTCCCAATGGAGCTTGGAAGAGAGTGTCCACCTTTCCATATCCTCTAGTAATGTCCTGTTGATCATCTGATTCATCAAATGCAAGACCTCCCCATCGGTCTTTCGATGTCTGTTTCTCCTCGTCATATTCCGCTGAAACCTTCAAATTCCCTGATAAATTCTTCCGGTTTATATTCTTAGAGTTGAGCTTCTTCAAGCTGCTGCCAAAGAACGCTGATGTAGGAACAGACGGTCCCGCACCAGTACTCGCACCCGCACCATTCAACTTCAACTGCATAAAAAACAAAACCCATGATTTGAATTCAACTAGAAGCTAAAGAGGAGGCGATGAAAGCGAAAATAGCAATGGGTATTACTAAAATAAGAACCAAAACAAACAATAAAAAGGGCGGGAAAAACAGAGCGTACCGGTACTCTGTTAACGACTGGGATGGCGGAAAGTGATGTAGCCATTGATCGAACGGAGGTGAATGAATTGAATAAATGGGCAGGTGGATTTGTTTAAAGAGAACAGGACGAAATGAGAATTGAAGGGTGCGTTTGGATAGAGGTTTGAAGAGGGAGGATGGGTTTGATGGAGATTTATAGAGGGTGAGGCTTTTGGATTTGCGTGAGAGAGATAGAGCTGTGGGGATAGAGATGAAAATTTCTAACGGCCACACAAATGGGAATTTGGTGGTATTATGGATGAGGTGGGTGTTAGTTTTCGACTGTGGATTTGGACTGTGTATGGCGAATGAATTCATTCTAGAGACCAATTACCAACAAAATCGACCCTTCTCGGAACTGGGTGTGGCCTTAGACTCTTGGGGTTGGGGTTTCATGTTTAATGCTCTCCGCTTAAAATCCCACTCATCTTATATAATAATAATAATAATAATAATAATAATAATAATAATAGATATTTTGAGTTCAAATTTTGTACAGAAATCTTTTTAAAAAATGTCAGATCATTTTGTAATTTTCTAATTAATCAAACAGAAATAATAAATTAGAGGATATTTGGTTTATAAATTTATTGTTAATGTTTAGTTAGTGAAAAAATTAATGGGAATGATCTCCTTTTCCTTCCAGGAATGAAACTTTCGTTCCTATGAAAATCCAATCTAATTAACTAAATATAAATTATAATCATTTTTTTTTAATTTTTTTAATGCTAAGAGACATTATAAAAAATATATAATTTTAATAATATTCTTTTTTTAATAATAATAAAATTAAAAGTATAGTTATTTTAAATAAATATAATTTATATATAATTTAAGTTTAAATAATTTGAAAATTTAAGCTATATTATTTTATAAAAATTATAATATCTTATTATTTATCAATAAACTTATATTTCAAAATATATATATATATATTTATATAAATACAATATAAGTTGAATTTCATTTTTATTATCATTTCTTAATAAAAATAAATTAAATAACGTGTTAAAATCGATCATTTTCATTTTCATTCTCTTTCATTCCTATTTTCATTTTCATTATTTCTTAATTCTTTTTAAGATGATACTATTATTATTATTATTTTGGGTGAACAAGATGACACTAATATTAATATGGATACAAATATTCATCATTCAAGCAGGACACTTTCCTACAGTTACAAGTTAAATGTGTGTAAATGGATGCAATAAAATCAGTTATTATAACCAATTAGTAAATTACAATACATAAATTATCAAATGAAATCATTTAAGATCAGTTTAATTTATTATTTTATTTTCACAAGTCCCAACTTAATTATTTACTTAAGTATTAAAATAGTATTTAATTAAGTCGAGATAGAAATTAGTTAACTTAATTCCATAGCTTGTGAAAATATCGAAATAAAAAAAGATAAACTTATTTTGTGTCATCTTATTTCACTTACAGTAAAATAATAATTGACTGATAAAGCTTAAATAACAGAAAATGGTATAAAAATATATGAGTAAATAATTTTTTTATCCCCAAAGTGTGGAGAAGCCAGTAATTTTATAAAACAAAACAAATGCCAAAAAAAAAAAATAATAATTATCCAGAAACTTCTGTAACAGAGACACTCTGTTCATAGCGATGCTTAACCTTCTGGGTGAAAACGAAGTTCCTGCCACGTGGCATCCTTCATAGCCAATACGTTATACAGATGCTTCACCCACAGTCTTAATGCACGTTTCATACAATGAGGACAAATGCGTCTTTTTAATAATAACAATAGTTGAAATGCATGGTTTCATATTCGGATTAGATTGAAAATTATTAGCTCTATTTAGAATAAATAAAAAAAATTTTCCTTTCTTATTTTAATTCTAAATATTGCAAAAAAATAATTTATGTCTAGACTTTTCAATAAAGTTATCACTTTTAGAAAATTTTTAGAATATCATGTAATTTTTAGTGTGATTTCGTTTTTTTCCCTCTAAATTTTGATGTCATTTATATAGGTCCAAAACAGTGAATTGAAATTTTAAAGAAATTATATCTTTTAACCTATATTTTTTGAATAAATTAGTAATATGTTAATTCTGAAAAGAAAATTGAAATTTCTTTTTCATAAAATCAAATCTTATAATCTTAAATATTTTTCAACCTCAAAAATCAGTTTTTATCAAATAAATTATTACTTTTATTTGCAACAAAAACTTCAAATAAATTTAAATATAAAAAAGTTTTTTAAAAAATATTGTTAAATACCTTTTTCACATAAAAAATTAGAATTAAAATATTTTCAATAAATCAGAATATTAACTCGAGAATAAGAGAAAAGAAAATAGTTTGACACATTTAATTTATAACAGTTTAGTATCTTTACCTACATCTACTTCTCAAAATACAATTTTGAGAGTTTTTCTTTACTAATGATTCTTTTCAAATGCAAAAATCAATTCAATCAAAGCCATAGATAATCTAGTCTATGTTCTCAAACTCAAAACCAAGTTTTTACAAAGTAAAATTTGAAAACACTTGAATAGCTTTTATATATAAGGTGCTAAATAATACAATAACAAGTTTTTAAGTTAAACTTGCAAACTATCTCTCAATCTCAAAATACGAATTTTACAAAGAAAACTAGAGTCAAGATAAAAGATATCTACGAATAAAACTCAATATGAAAGGAAAATGATTTTAGAAACGTAGAAATTTTCTCTTGTGAAATCTTTGATTTCACAACAATAAAAATGTTCTTCTCATTGATATTTATAGTTTAGAAAAGAAAAACTAGCTAGTAGAAACAAATTTTTGTTTTTCAAAAAACTAGTCATTATTTTGTCTTTAATAAAAGCTGTCAGTTATAAATTAATATATTCCCAAAATACTCGATTAGAATACTATTAACATACCCGATTATAATACTCATTAGAAAACAACTTTTTTGACTAGTGAAAAAATATTTTATCTTGAAAACTTTTATATTTTGAGCTTCACTTTTAGACACATCGCAATAACTTTACATTCATATTTTAATATATCTCTTTATTGTAAGTGCACCACTTTTTTAATATATTTCTTTCATTTTCAATTTTTGAATATTAAAATATGAAATTAGAACAATAATATAACAAATTCTAACACTTAAATATAGCTTTAGAATAATCAAAACATGAAATACAAAAATTGTAGCGTTTAAGCCAACAATATATAAACCAATATATACATGAGAATCGGCCAAGTAGAATTTATTTTAACTAAAATGAAAGTCTTACGTTTTTATTTTTGTTTTTTCAAAATTTAAGAGCTTACACATTGGAAAAGCTGAAACACAGTTATATTATTTAGCTGAAAAATGTTATTTGTTGAAATTTTTTTTATCTCAATTTATATTGAAATATTTGTATTTTAATTTAAATTAAATAATATAAATAAATAGATGAATAAAATATAAATATTTTGATACAAATTTAGTAAATATTGAAATAAAAAATGTTAGGACAAATATAAATTTTTTATTTAGCTAATTTTGTGTTGTTTGAGGCACTAATCACTCATTTTAATTTCAACGTGAATTTGTATTTTGTACTATAATAATTTATTTTTTCATTAATAAACTCAATGGACTTCGAGCTGCATAACAGGGATAGTAATTCCTTTACACTTACTATAAAGTGATAAATTTCTACAAATATTAATAAATAGTAGCCATGAGATTTAAAATCGGTACTTTTTACAATTCTAGCAAATGAAAATATCAATCAATCTACCTAAAGAAATTTACCTAGCATGACCAATTACAAAACTTAATTACCTAAATAGCCACAACTTTCATTAAACCAAAAAATAACCTCTGGTCCATTTTTATTTTTTAATATATCGTATCTTCTCTCTCTTCTCATTTTTTCTACACCATTTCTAACTCCAACCACCACCTAAATGAATTCCGATTATCATGAAATTTAAACTTTAAGTAGTTTTCAACCTTCTCATTATTATTGTGATATTAGTTTTTTCAAAATCTAACCAAATTTGTGCAAATGACAAGACAAAAATTGGATGTCAGTTTATCCCTCCCGTTTCTCTCATTTTTCGGCCTTTTTTTTTTCAAATTTGATATCAGAAATAGACTCAGAGGGTCAAAGAACCTTACACTGAATAATTTGAACTTCGAGCACCACCATTGTAGACTGATCGGAGAATAATTTATTCGTTGGAGCCACAACAGAATCTTGTAAATCTACACTTTTTCAACGATTTTCAAACCATAAAACTTATATTTTTGAACTCCTTGCATCTCAAGAAATCTAATGGTATCCTTCTATAATCATTCCTCCGTCGTAAAAAATTTACCGATCAGTGGGACAAGACTGCAGTAAATATAACCCGATAATAATAATAATAATAATAATAATAATAATAATAATAATAATAAGGTGGAGGATTGCATGGGATCGTGGAGTCACAAATAAACTGACTGAGTATAATGGATATGAGTACCAAGAACAGGAGCACCTAGGTCAAAGCTAAACAACCTGATCCTCACTCATACATCTCGTTGATATGTATCACTTATCCCTTTCATGATGCATCATTTATCATAAAGTAGTCCTCAAGTAGAAAAATGAGCATTTATATCAAAGCATCCCTTTGTTTCAAACCCATTCTTTTATATTCCCATCATGTTTCCAAATTTTATATGCAAGCTCACATGTCACATTTATGTATATCAACATGTTTTCACATGTTTCTACATCAAACTTTAATATCTGTGCATAATCGGCATATAACGGACCCACCAAAACATCATTTAAACATAGGTCACTATTGATATGAATAGTGTCTTCACGGCCACGACAAATATGGAAGGTCATGAAGCATGGTTGTGAAGGCTACTACCTCTATATTCATGATAATAACAGTTTCAGCATGGTTGTAAAGCCGGTTATGGAAGGTCCTAACTTGTACTTATGGTCAAATTTTGTCAAAATCCCACTTCTAATCACTTCCTAAACATATGTTGATATCATACATGGTCATTGGACACCAAAACAAATATGTTATCACAACTCAAATCAACCTCCAAAATAGGGTCACAACCGAGCTCATAAATCACACTTTACACATGCATCGTACCCACTTTTAACACATCATTTTCTTTCTTATAATCATATTTATACATAATCAAACACTCTAATTAACCTTTCTAACATTTGATCATGTCATTTCATGTCTCATATTTAATAATATCATGTTACTTATCATATAAGCATGTTCAACCACACACACTTTACCCAAAATGCACACTCAAAGGCATATTGCCATTTTTATACTCATTTGACACTTGATACCCTTTTCAATACTCATTTTAATATCTTGTACATGTAATATACTATTTCATTCTTTCAAATTCAAAAATAAAACATTTCTTATCCATCAAGCTTGCTCAATTATCATATAAAAACATATTACATATTTTACATGCATTTATCTCATTTAAGGACAAATAACAATGCATATATGTATAAACCTCTATTAGGAGCTTGTTAAAAACCAACTAATGGGCTAACTACTCCCCTTGATGATCACTTCATTCTTCCACTTGTTTTCCTAACACAACCATAACAGGTTAAATTTACTGTGTAAAGATTTTATTTCAAGTTTAAATGCAATTTGACGAATACAAACATTTATCACATTTGTTAGATCTGATTTTTCAAATATTATGCAAGTATACATATAACATATATGCAGTCATATAATCAAGATATAACATTTAATACAATTGCAATTTGTCTTTGCAAAAAGATGCGTCTGATAGAAGTTAATTGCTTATATCAATTCCATGGCCACTCAGTTCCATCTTCCCTCATGATCTTAGGCCTTTAAAGTTTATTTTTGGGAATTGAGGCTAAGTATACGCCGTAAGTCAGGAAGATGCAGGCTACGAGAATTGCCGCCGGTGGTGGTGAAAGAGTGAGATTGTCGAGGCGGCCAAACGGAGAGTATTCTCCAAGAATGATTTGTGGAAAATTTGCAAGTGAAACAGAACGAGTCCATTTTTTTTTTTAAAATAAAAACATTTACGCACATTTTTTTTTATTGATTCTGTGATGATTACCAATAAAAGAAACTCAACTAAACATCCACGAATTATTCACCAGCCAATGGGTAAGATTAAAGGTTTCCACTCTCTTGTCTCCTGTTCCTTTCCTCCAGATACTAGCAAAATCTAGAAGCATAATAACAAGATAAATTGGATATTGAATTACAATTTCAAACCCTGGGTTTAAATTAGCCACAACAGAAGCCAAGAAAGCAACTAAAATTTGTGGTTACATAAAGACACATTACTTCGGGTTTACACCAGATTTTTGTAGATCCATTAGGTTAAAAATTAAACTCATTACAATAATTGAAGCTCAAAGTCCATGAAAATCTAGAATCTATGTCCATGAGAAGTCATATACTTGGATAGGAAGCAGTTAAAAAAAGAATCCTTAGAGAATAAGAGCACTATAGATATAATTGCTAGAAAGTGGCATACTGGGGATAAAAACGTGATTAACGGCTAAAATATCTTAGAAAAAATAGATATTATGGGCAACAGTTATCTTGATCCTGATGCTATAAAAGAGAGATATTTACAGAACAAAACATATAATCATCATAAAAAAACTAAGCAACAACTCAATTGCACTCAAATTCTAGAAAATTTCAATCAAGTATCAATCTTTTTAACATTAGATTCAGTCATTTTTTATTCCAATTCAGCTCCATTGTAGCTTGTTAACTTTATTTTTATTAGTAAAATTATTTTCTTCAATATTTGCTTTCATTTGAGATTCATTTTTTGTAAGTCTGAATTGTCCACTAGCTTGATTTTCATTATTGTCAATTTTATTTGCTCAATATTTTTAATTTTATTAGCAATCAAATTTAATCGTACTGTTAAGGAAATTTAGAAATCACAATCATCTAATAAAAAAGTCATTAGGTGTAAATTTTATTTTTAGTTTGGAAAATACTTTAAATTTTCTGGCACGCTTACATTTATTTATAACAACATATTTTTGGCATGTTCATGAGAATTTTTTAACATTAAAATTTCTTTTCATCCTTCATGATCCAACAAAGCTAAATTCTACAAATTTAAGGTCATAACATGTTCATTTGAACCTAGAGGCTAAACAAGCATCAAGGAAATTCATTAAGGCAACCATACTTCATAGGCTGAAATTAACTCTTAAGGCCAAATTCAGTACCAATATGTTATAGAAAAAATTTATTTGCTAAGAAAAGCTAGTCCTATCACACAACAAACTCAGAAGTGTCAAGTCTAAGGGTGTACATCGGTTTAGTTCGGCTTTAAACTGAACGAAACGAAACGAAATTTTAATAAACCAAAACGACATATATATATGAGAAAACTGAACCGAAATATATCAAAAACCAAACTGAAATATTTTGGTTTAGTTTGGTTCGGTTTAATCGGTTTTATAAATTAATTTATTAATTAATATAAATTATAATTATTACCATATTTTATCAAATTATAAAAAATTAAAATCAATTATAATAATTTTATCAATTAATATAAATTAAAATCAATTATTATAACTTTATGAATTATTATAAACTAAAATTAAAATTTTATAAATTAACATGAATTAAAATCAATTATCATAATTTTATTAATTACCATAAAATTAATATTAGTTAACACAAATTTGAATATATTATCATAATTTATGATTTAATCAACTATCATATAACAAACTAATTATTTTAAACTATAATTTCTTTTATTTCATATAAAAATTAGAATTAATTACTATAAAATTTGTAAAAAATATATTTGTATAAAAAAAATTTGATCAGTTCGGTTTAATCATTTGTTCAACATTTTTAACCTAACCGAATCGAATAAACTGAAATTTTTAAAAATAACCGAACCGAATAAATCTAATCGAATCGACCGAATTGAATATGGTTGGGTTTTGTTCACCCTAGTCAAAGTTGAAGGAAGAATTTTCCAGTAGGATGCTGGATCACTGGGGCAGGAAGTTGAACATTATTTACTGTAAATAATCACCAAGAAAATAATCACCAAGAAAATATCCAGAAATTATTTTCAAAGCTATATTCAATCCATTTCCATCACAAGTCTCAACAATCCACAGAGTTAAAAATCACAGTAAAGGAATTAAAAATACTTACTTGATGATAGAGAAGGGGTCTGTCATGCTGTAGGTCTCCTTAGCCTTGGGGTTGGTGGTTCTTGGACAGCGGTGAAAGACGAAATGTCTTTGCAGTTTGATGGAACTCATGTCGGCACTTGAGATTCTCGGGTGGCCAGTGATGCTTGGGCTTCTCGACGGCTTGAAGGCTTGCGATTCTTGGTGGCTGGCAATGCTTGGAATTCTCAATTGGCCTGCAATACTTGGGTTTCTCGATAGGATGAAGAGCTGTGATTGGTGGACAGCGACACTTGAGCTTCCCGATAGTTGGAGATCCTTCAAAGTGACGACTTGGTGGAAGGCAAAGCAACTTACTTGATGATAGAGAAGAGGTCTGCCATGCTGTGGGTCTCCTTAGCCTTGGGGTTGGCGGTTCTTGGACAGTGGTGAAAGACAAAACGTGTCAGCAGTTTGATAGAGCTCTATCGGCACTTGGGATTCTTGGGTGGCCAGTGATGCTTGGGCTTCTCAACGGTTTGAAGGCTTGCGATTCTTGGTGGTCGGCGATGCTTAGGATTCTTAGTTGGCCGACGATGTTTGGGATTCTTTTTTGGTTGACGATGCTTGGGTTTCTCGACAGGATGAAGAGCAGTGATTGGTGGACAGCGACACTTGAGCTTCCTGACAATTAGAGATCCTTCAAAGTGATGACTTGGTGGAAGGCGAAGCAACGGCTTGGAGGTGTTGCAATCCCCGGCTATAGGTCTCTTCTTTGGGTTTTTGACCAAAAATACGAAGAGGAGGTGATGGATTTTCTTGGTTGAAAGATTTAAATTGAATGGTAGAGCGCGGAGATGGATTTTGTTGATTGGAAGGAGAAGATGAAGAGTTTGAAGAAAAAGGGGAGAAAATATTGGGTTTTGGAGGATTAAAATTTTTGAGTTTTAGAAGAGAGAAATAGGGAGGTTTAAATTAAAATTAATTGGAGAAATGTTTAGCGTATCCAATAGTCTCTCTTAGCTTTTCTCGCTTTTAGAATTCTAGATCTAGAAAAGAGAAGAGGAATTTGGAACTCATTGTACTAAATGACAAAAATGATAAGGTTCGGATAGTTTTGAACTTTATAACCCATGTCTGCATTGTATAGGAAGGACAATTGTTTACACTAATTTTTGTAAATTTATTGGGTTGATGCCTACACCCATTACAATAATTGAAGTAAAAAATCCATAAAAATCTAGAATCTATGTTCATGAGGAGTAAGATACTTGAGCATAAAGCAGTCAAAAATAGAATCCATAGAAAATAGGAGCACTATAGATACGGTTGCTAGGAAGTGACAACTAGGGAGAAAAACGTGGAATTAACAGCTAAAATATCTGACACTTAGAGAAAACGGCTATCATAGACAACAGTTATCTTGATCTTGATACTATAAAAGTGAGAACATTCACAAAGCAAAATAGACAATCATCATCAAACACTCAATAACAACTTAATTGCACTCAAATTCTAGTAAATTTCAATCAAATCTTTTTAGCATTAGGTTTAAGTCATTTTTTATTCCAATTCAGCTTGATTGTAGCTTCTTAACTTGATTTCATCAATAAATTTATTTTCTTCAACATTTGTTTTCATTCAAGATTCATTTTCTACAAATCTCAGTTGCTCACTAGTTTGTCAATTTTTATTCGCTCAATATTTTAATTTAATTTTTAGTTTAGAAAATACTTTAATTTTCTTTACATGCTCACATTTATTTATACCAATATATTTTTGACACATATATTTTACGGAGAAATTGCTAACACTTTGCTATTTAATTTTTAAAATTCGTGAACTTTATAAAACTCATGTCAAAACCCATTACCCAATTCAAGAGACAAAGAAGGTCCACATGGACAGAAAGGATACATAGAGACAATTCAAGAGTCCATGCAGTGTTTTCCAACATTTGACTCAGCCGACACCTCACTGCTCCTCACCCATTCGATTGCTGATCACCTCCTCTGTAGCTGTTGTCTCCAACGCCGCCAACCTCATCCCCTCCGTGGTGCGGCTACTCGGCTCCTCCGGTGTGCCAGCAGCTGCCGCATGATGCTGTGCGAGCCCTCTATCCGGCTGCGGGAAAATGCGGCGGAGCAACTTGAGGAGCGACAAAGCAACTGCCTGGGCCTACTCGAAGTTGTTTCTCTGGGACCGGGGGAATTTGTAGAATTTTTGACCCAAATCACTCATTAATGTATAATTATCATTATATATGCAACATAAAAGGTAACCCCTATTTTTATGAATATAATTAAAGTTATCTAATTTAAGATATAAATTAATTAAAATTCTAAAATTAAGGGAGTATTAATTATGTGAAATTTATTTAAAATAATTGTTATATATATTTTTTATTTATCGTTTTTTTTCTATATGCTGGTTCTAAATGAACAAAAATTATTTAAAATTAATATTAATGATGAATAATTTTTGTTCATACAAATCAAGTTATATGCTGTTATATGCGGGTTATATGGATGTTATATAATACAAAATCTTGCACTAATTTTATTTATTTTTAATGATGAACCCAAATTATGTAACACCAAAATGATTATAAGAATATATTTTAATAATGTATTGATTCAATATTGTGGAATACAATATTTTTTTTAAAATATAACATATTTAAATATTAGTAGAATGAGTTTGAAAAAAATAAAGAAGTAATAATAATAATAAGCAGTTATCAATTTTGAAGATATAAATTTATTTAAATCTTTAAAATCAAAATATCATTAATTATGTGAAATTTATTTAAAATAACTTAGAATAATTTTCTACACGTTTTTTATTTGTCATTTCCTTACTATATGCATGTTATATATGAATGAAATTATTCATAATCACACTGACCAAGTTATATATTTTTATATGTAGGTTATATTAGTATTATTTGATACGAAATTCTACACAAATTTAATTTATTTTTAATGATGAAATCAAATTTTGTAACTGCAAATGAACATAAGAATTTTTTTTTAATCATTTATTGATTCAATATGTTGAGGAATACAATGCCTCTTTAAGATATAACATATTTAAATATCGGTGGAATGAATATGAAAAAATAAAAAAAAAATGTATTGTTCTTGTAACTATCAAATAATAGCGACATTGTTTGTATATTATATATGAGTTATCTAAGGTTACATTGTGGTATATAATATGAATTCTTGCACATATATTGCATTTTAATTTATTTCCACCATACAGACCAAATTATATGTTTATTATATTAAGGTTATATTAGTATTATATGTGACAAAATTATGTACTGATTTAATTTATTTTTAATGATGAGGCCAACTTTCATAACATCATAGTCATATGGCCAATTCACTTGCTATTTTTATGAGAACCAAAACATTATTAGAGACTCCAGCAACCTCCCTATCTTCTTTTTTGTATTGAATAAGAAAATAGTAAGATTAAATTCCACCGAAAAAAATTTAACAAAACAAGCTAAACGTCACAACTATCCAAAATTCTACTTAATATTCATAAAAAAGTAAAAAAAAAAAAAAGATATAACTAAAACATATTCTAATTTGATGTGAACAAGAAAACAACACAAACTTCTTTCATGATTTCAGCTTTTTCATGGAAGCTTTTTTCCACCCATTTTTCCTAGGCACAAAGGAAAAAAAAAATCAATCAAAATAATTCTATCAACAAAATTAATCAAAGATCCTTAAGAAGTGAGAAATTTATCGCGAATCCACAATTCACAATCCCAAGCACAAATTCAAGTCCCTATCATAATTCTATAAGTAGGCAATTCCAAATGAATCCGAATTTGACCTATACACATAAATACACAAACAGAAACGGAGAAAAAGAGGAAAGCAAGGGGACGAACCTGTGGATAGGGAAAGAGATAGAGAGAAGGGCATGATCGATGAGGAGAATCAGATTGAACAAAAGACAGATTGTTGAGAAAGAGACGAGAAAGAAGGATGGAGGGATAGGTAATTCGAGGTCCAAACTAAATCGACATAACTAGAATTTTGAGGAAAAAGAAAAAAAAAATGAAATATTAAAAAGAAAAAAAAATATGATTTAGAATTTGTTGAATTTTGAAATGAACGATACAATGAAAAAAGTAGAACTTAGATAAGGTGTTTTGGTTGGAGAAATATTGTTAAGTACAGTGGTAATTTATTTTAAAAATGAATCACTTGTAATTATTCCAATTTGTATATAAAGTAATGCGGGCCATTAAAAATCATGGGCTTAGATGGACTTCAATGGCTATATACAATTGGGCCTTCTAACTCGAAATGGGTGGCAAAGTCAATGATAGCCTTGATAACACGAGTTTTCTTGCATGTTTCTGTTAGATTTGTACTAGTTTTATAGATTCTGTAGTTTTTCTGATCCATTTTTGCCGTATAGAGTTTTCAGATCTATAATTTCTGATTATTTTGGGGTCATATTGTAATTTTCCTCCTTTTTTTTTTTAATTAAATCCATTTTGAAAATGAAAATCAATATAGTTTGTCCACTGTGTCTGTTTCCAATCGTGATATTAAGACTTATTGATAAAAATAATTTACCATTAACCTTCAACTTATATATATATAATCATCTCATTCTGATATATATATAATCAAATTAATACAATGAATTTATTTATACAAACTGAAGTTTTAATTTGTAAAGGAAGTTAATTTGTCTATATATGTAAAATCAGTAATTATATATGAATAAATTTAATCAAAACAAGTAAAACTCTGAAATGAGGGACATGCAAATTAAGAAGAAAAAGACGAATTAAAGATCATACAAAAATTAGTTATTTACAAACAAAAGATCAAATATGGGCTGCAGCCTAATTAAGGTAGAAATGAGCAAGAAGTGAACAAGAAACCTTGCTATTGTTGACGTGGAGTAAAGAAGTGTTATTCTGTCTCGCACAAGTTCAAGATCAGAGGAAGGCGCAGCTCCTTGATCATCAGCTCAGCCTCATTGTTCATACTCTTCAGAGTCTTCATCAGAAGATCATTAGGGTAAATTAATTTTCTACTGAGGACTGACACTTTCATACGGGTAGCAGCCTCTGATCTTGACGTCTACCACATCCTTCTCGTTTCTGGTTATCTCGCAGCATTGTCTACGTGGTGCCTGCTTATTCAACCAAAATTACAGCCTATGTAATCATATTACAAATATCTCATTCCAATAGAAATATATTTTCAAAATCAAAACCTTATCTGGGCACGAATTTCGCATGAATTGTTGCCCAACTATGGCACACAGTCAAATATTGCGTATTTCTCATAATGGCTATTTACATTAGTGCTCCACTTTATTACTTGATTTTCTAATTTCTTTTCCAGAAAAAAAAAGTCGAATTTAATTAATTAATTTTCATAAATGCCATAGCTAACGGCACAAAAGTCAGACGGCGTTGGACTATTTCTGGTTTAGAGTGGGCTTTTAAGCGGTCCACCGCTGTTTTTGAAAAATTGGGGAAAAAAAATAGTGAAAGAGACGAATTTCGAACGAGAGTTTTACTTACCATTTTCCAAATGTTAGGATCCATGGTCGAACTTGTCACGTTGAAAAACTCGACAACCTCAGCAGCCGAATACTCGGGTCGGTCACAACTTTTATCAAATTCCTCCACGTGTCTTACGTAAGTAGTCAAAGTCTTGCCCGGTCCAATACTCTCTGCCCGGTCCAAGAAATACACAAGCGGTCTCTCGCACGGGTCTGCACTCAAGGGTCGGGTATTGAATGTATACGGTTCATTGCTCCAACTCCGCCACGTAATGAACGTCTGGAATGCAGCCTCCAGCTGTTTTGCTGTTACTAGTGACGGATATAGCTGCACGGTGTAGCCCCAAGAGACCGATACCGACCAATTTCGACGCAAATCGTAGCAGAAGCTCTGCTGGAGCATCCGACCCGGATCTTTTTCGTATGTTTTATATAGCTTCTTGATTGATTCGGCCTGATTCATGGCTGGAAATATTGGATGCACGTAGTCTAGGTGGTGGAGCGATATCAATGGCGACACCGGATGCGCTGCTAGCAACCCATATGCGTTTCCTCTTATGTCGACCTGAAATCAACAATAATAGAACATCACAAAAAATCCAAGAAAGAGGGGATCGATATAAAGTTGAAGAAGAAGAAGAGATTAACCTGGTGGAAGCCGAGTTCTTTCGTTAAAGGAACTCCAATCTCGCTAAGGCAAGCTTGAACCCTTTGATCAGAGCCATAAAACCGAGTATACCGATCAATGCAGCCATCTAAAAGCCGAACGAGTTCCCTCGCTAGAGGGTAACTAATGGCGAAACCACCACCGCCGTAGCCCATATTATAAGAGTGGATAACGTCTTGTTCGACGCTTTCTGAATTGCTACCAATATAATACATCTGATTATGATCATATTTACCTAACACCATAACTAAATTTTCAACGAAAAAAATTGTATCATCGTCCCCCATCACAAACCACCTCACGTTATCTAATCCAAGCTCGAAACTCTCCTTCACAATTCGAGCGATCCGCAGAGCAGAGCGCGACCCGTATGAGCAGGTGTACTTGAACCTCGATGTGTCCTCCGACACCTTATATGGCGGCGATGTTTCCGGCCACGTTTCCTTAGGGTTCTCTTCTAGCCAGACGTACCCTCGGTTGATTTCAGGCCGCCACCATAGATCAGAGCAATGCCGTCGTCCATTCCATGTTTTTGCAGAGCCAGCAATGCCGAATAAAATATGGGATATGTTAGTCGTCTCATTAGGAATATTATTGGGGGTAGCTATTTTCCGATGACCGGAAATCGAAACTTTATCGCATACAGGACAAGAAAGCATTTGAAAATGATTGGAGAAAACAGGGAAGAAAATGATGGAGATGGGAATAACAGTGCAGAGAAGAAGAGTTGTTTTTATCAACAAGGGGAAAACAGCACTGCCTTTAAGCTGAGGAAAAACCATGAATTTCCAAGCTTTGAAAGGATCTTGATGAATTTCTCGTTGAGGAGAATTCATTTTCCCCCTTTTTTCTCTTTTCTTTTTTCTTTCCACAAAGAAAAAAGAAAGATTGGAATTTGAGAAAAAAGATGCAAGTCTGGATTTCTTTTTTATCGCAAGAAGATCTCTTTTAAAACAGAGAAAATTTGTAGATAAAATCAAAGTAAATTAGAATCGGCTTTTCTGTAACAAGAAATGCTCTGTAAATCTGTACATAAGAGACGGCATTGGCGGGGACAAATTCGGCAAAATCTTGAAGAAATTCCTTAGAGGATCTCCAATATTCTGCAAAGAAATTATGCCTTACTCTCTCTTTCTTTCTTTTTGACTTGTCTTTGGGTTTCTGGCTTTTGCCCTACGAACATTGCAAAAAAAGACAGCTATTATTGGTATTATTGTGTGATCAATTTATCAAGGTTTAAAAATAGAAATATTTTTTCTATGGATTTTCTTCATTTCCCCCAATTTACTTCAATTTCATTCTAAGTTTTTTTTTCCCTACTAAATTTAATTAGGAACCTAATGTCATTGGTTAAATAGGAAATAATTTCGTTATACTCTGTTGAAATGTGAATTATTGATTAATGAAGTGATAAATTTGATTGGTATTTAACCTATATATGTAATTTCGCCGTGTATATAAATTGACAATTTGTTTTTCAAAATTTTTTCTTACTAGTTATATTTCAAAAATCATGCTATATGGCATAGATTCGTGCTGACAGTCAGATCAAATGAGATTCATTTTTTAGGTAACAAAAGGAGGGAACCAGCCTAGGAGAGATACCACAACACAACTAGACAACAATTCTTCTAGACCAGGAGACCCCAATAACATCATCCTCCAACAGCTTTAGAATGCGAAAAGGGGGAGAATGTAACTCCGCAAAACCTCTATTAAACTTCAAGGCCTCATTAGAAAGCCAAGCCAGTCAGTAGCTTGATTACCTTCTCTAAAAACATGTTGAATTCTAACTGCATCAAAGCTATCAATTATCTGGCTGCACATATGAACTAAATTAGCAAATCTGCCCTTGTAC
>CATIWF010097122.1:0-39114 GCA_949630135.1 Balakata baccata
AGTTAAATCTCCAATGGGAAAGGACCATCTCAATTACATAGTTAAGGTGGGAAGTAGTGAAATCTGATACCAGGAACGGACATAATACCTTGTAAAGCACTTAGAAAAGGATGTCAATTAGATTGAAATGATCATTGCATCTATTTTCTTTTTCCTTTTTTTTTTTCTTAAAATGAATTTGATCACTTACCTTATGGTTGTCTTGGTGCTGAATCATTTGAAAAGGCAAGATGCCTCTTCTATATGATTTCATCACTTAACATGTTAAGACTTGATAGCTAAATTTAATTGACAGAATTTCTGCCACTGTACTTGTAATTTATATAATGCTATCACTAGTCACCCACCCCAACTTATGAGTATATATATATTAGCGTTTCTGGCACTTGAGCGTATTGGTTGTTGTTAGTTTAATATGTCATTTGTATATTAATTTAATTATATATTAATTATTTTATTTATATAAATTGATTTAAATATATAACACTAGACTGAATTTATCAAGAACCTTTTTAGTTGTTGTTTAGGGATGCGTAGGCTTTGAAGTATAGTGTTCATAAAGGTGAGTTTTTCCCAAACTAAATTAGACAATCATTTATTCATCAGAGACTTGAAGAGTAGGCAAAAATCTCGTGAACTTTGATGGTCAATATTGTCTAGTCCATATCAAAATTTGATATTGACCTGGCCTTTTTGGTGTTGGGACCATGGTTGCTTCTCTTTACAGATAAGCCTGCATGTGGGGGATGAGCTCGAGTTATGCAATATCCACACTCATGTCCAATCTTCTATTTAATATAATGCAAAAAATTTTATGGGTTTCATTCGCCTGAATTATTATTATTAAGGGGCATAGCTCGTAGCCCTTGGGTGCATAGGCACATGTTGATGACCCCACACTTTCTTGCATATCCTTATCTTATTGATTTCTGTTTTGATTGAAGGTTGATTCTGTTGGTCTTTGCTTGTATTTGCGAGGGATACACAACGACTATAAATCTTTTTAAATTTGATTGAAAATTCGAAAAAAAAAAAAATCAAAATTAAACTGTACTGTTGAATTTTTTATTAAAATCGACTGCAAATTTTATTTTTAACGGATCTAAATTTTTTAATAATATTTAAACCGAAAACGATATTAAATTACATTAAACTGTTTTGAAACCAAATTTTACTGAATAAACTGATTTAGTATATATAATAGCTAATAAGAATTGAATAAATTATATATAAAATTATTTGTAACTTTTATAGTTTTATTATACGAATATAATATAACTTAAATTTATAATTATATATAATTTAATTTAATGATAATACAATTTATTAATTATTTAATAAAATAAATATGACATTTATAATAGCAATAATTTTAAATAATTAAAAATTTTATATATTAAAAATTTTATGATGATAGTATAACTTGAATACATAATTTTTATAAAAGTTTAAACTAAATTTATCATCAAATTAACAAACTTTCTTTGTTATTAATATACAAATACAAAAATATTTATAATATATTACTAGTTTTCATTCTTTATAATAATTTTTTATCACTAATTGTATTATATTAAACTTATATAATAATTTAAATTATATTAATAAATAAAATATATATTTAATCATATACTTAATAAACTTATATATTTATATATTTTATAATTAATGTAGATACTATATATATATATATATATATGTTAAAATTAAGTGATCATAAAATTACATACTTAAAATTATATACTTATGAGTTTATATACCTAATAATTTAAATTTTAAATATTACTATATAGCTTGCATTATATATTTATATTATTTTTTACCAATATAATTAAATTACATTAAACCTTATCATATATACTGGTTGTGACACATTTATCATATAAATTTTAGCAATCAATAATATTTTTTTTCTTAATTATATTAATTCTTGGATATATTATATTATTTTCTCATCATGACAATTATCTTATATTAAACTTATATACTAATCTAAATTTTATTAATAAATAATATATTGGTCCATTACACATGTATCATATAAATTTTAGTAATCACTAATATCATTTTCCTTAATTATATTAATTATTTAGTATGTTATAATTATTTTACATTAAACTTATATACCAATTTAAATTTTATTAATAAATAATTTATATGGGTCCATAATAATATGATAAATTTTAGCAACCACTATTATTGTTTTCCTTCATCATAAAAATCCTCAAGTATATAAATTACATTAATCATATACTTAATTACTGATATTATTTTCCTTATTATCTTAATTATATAAGTTATATCTTTTTGTAATCATTCAAACTTAATTATATCATTTTTAATTTTCTAGATAATTATATACCTTTTTATTATCATCTAGTCTAGTATCTTTCTTATAAAAATTTAAAATTTTTAAACATAAAATTTTAAAAAATACTTTATATTTAATTAATAAATTGGTAGAAAAACTTTAGTTAAATGAATTGCTATTTATATTTGTTAAACATTAATATTTTAAGTTTCAACCATTGATATCATTTTTTTATTATCTTTATTATATTAATTATATATTTTGTAATCATTCAAACTTAATTATATCATTTTTCATCATTTAGATAATTATATACATTTTTATTATCATCTAGTGTAGTAAATTTCTTATAAAAATTTAAAATTTTTAAATATAAAATTTTAAAAAATACTTATATTTAATCAATAAATTGGTAGAAAAACTTTAGTTATAATGATAATCAAGAATGATTTGTTATTATGTTTGTTAAATATTAATATTTTAAAGAATTTATTACGGTATCAATATTGTATGAAATTATAAAATTTGCATCAAATTTTGTTTTTATGGTCAGATTTTTGTGTTTATATCTATTATATTATTCAAGTACCGAACTATTTGTATTGCATTATAATGTATTGTTTAACAACGAAATAACCAAATAACTGTATCGAACTGTCCCGAATTTTTAGAACAATACAATACGAAAATTTATTTTTCACAATACAATATTTATATTTAAAGATTTCCGATATTTCAATATGTTTATAGAAATTTTGTAATTTCCGGATTGGATACACCAGTAGTTTTGTGTGAATGCAATCAATACTACACCAAAACGGGCACCCATAGCTTTTTAATTTCTATAAATGATACATTTTCAGTGGTTGGTTCATATAGATCTACTTCTTCAAAAAGAAGACCCGACCCAACTCAACTTGTTGGCTCGTGCGGATATGATCACATATTTGTTTTCAAAGGCGAGCTTCTAACGTTTTGCTCATTACTTTCCCAAAACTCCTTTTTTACTGCTTTTCATCGCAGCAGAGCTTTAAACGAATTGAACGAATCGACTAGTAAAGAGTTCAAGCTCGATTTCTCAAATTTTTGAATAAATTCAGAATTTGGCTCGAATTCAATTCCAGTTTTAAATATATACTTGACTTCAGTTCGTATTAATATCATTCATATAAGTAAGTTCAAATTAATCAAATTTCATTTTAAAAATTAAGACGACTTCATAATCAAATCAGGTAAATTTCACCTACGGTACTCCAATTATATAATTTGTAACAAATCGGTACCTGAAATATTATTTGTAACAACTCAATACCTCAATTATATAACTTGATACCTTAATTATATAACTTTTAACAATTCGGTACCTGAAAAATTATTTGTAATACAAGAATACTTCAATTTTTATTTTGTAATACAAATGTACCTCAATTTTTATTTTGTAACTAAATAGTACTTTCGTATTTGAATGTTAGTCTCATAACATTAGGAGACTAACATAAGTGTGATATAAAATATACACATCAGATAAATTTTAATAAACATAAAATTAGATGTAATATTCACATCAGATAAATTTTAATTTTACTAACTATATATTATAACTAATTTTGTTTTTATTAAAATTTATATATATATTTCATATTATACTTCTGTTAAAAAGACTAAAGGGTACTTGAGAGTACTGTTGAGTGTTCTAAAAGCAGGTTTTGAGTTTTTTTTATTTAATTGACTAATTTTTTTTTTAATTTTTATGAATTGTTTTTTTTTTCAAATATGCTTCTGAAAAAATATCTATTTATCTATATCTACCAAAAATAGTTTTTAAAATTTTAAAATATTTTATTAATTTGGTTCACAACATATTTAGATTTAGAAAAAAAAAGAAATTTTTTAAAAATGTCAAAAACTCCTAAAATATTACAAGAATTATCCACTTAAAAGTTTTTTTTTTTTTAAACTACCAAAAGCGCTTGAAAATATTTCAAAAATATTTAAACTTAAAAAGTCATAGTAAAATATACTAAAAAGTACGCATTCGATATTTCTGGTATACTTTAAGTATACTAATATATTAGAAATATTTTAGGTATATTTTAAGAATATTTTGTAAAATTTCTTGAGAACACTTTAGATATATCTTGAGAATATCTTGATTGAATAACACAATAATTAATACTATATATATATATATATATATATATATAATTCACAGTAATCAGCCACAATCAAACTAAAACAGGATATGGCAATGAATTAAGAAAAAAAGAAATAAAGACTATAAGCCGAAAACCAAAACGAAAAACCTCATTTTCTATCTTATTTTCTACAAGTAATCGATAATAAACGATTTGTTTTTCCTCTTTTACTTCCATTTTTCAGTTCTCATTCTTCCTCACTGTTGACTAGAAAACAAAAATAAATTAGAAAGAAAAAAATCTAGTGGAATTTAGCAGTCCTGATTTGAGAACTATACCCACCATGGTTGACAGTTCGCTGCCAACAAATTATACCATTTTCAAGAAAAACAGAATATCAGCAATCATTACCTCCAAAATATGTTGTTTTCTCAAAACCTACCTCCCCACTTTAGATGACAATACCATCCTAATATAGAAAATGAAGAAAATTTTGTATATAATGAAAAAGATTTACAAATTGGATAGATGGTAAAGTAGATCAAAAATATAGTTTATATGACTAAGTGGACCAAAAATTATTATAGAGATTTACAAATTGGATAGATAGTAAAGTAGATAAAAAATAGAGTTCATATAACTAAATGGACCAAAAATTGTTATTTGACCTAAATGACAAAAACAAATATATTCAAAGGGCTAAGTATGACTTAACTCAATAAAAAATGAAAAATAGATAAAATTAAAAAATGGATTTGATAGAAATTTTTATAAAAGTGGAAAAAAAGTTTTTGAATATTTATAAAAATACTGTATCTTAATGTTTTTAAAAAAAAATGTTGAAGACACTAATTTTTTCAAAAATGTTAAAAACGTTTAAAAATATTATAAAAATAATGAAATTCAATATTTATTAGAAAATTAATGAAATCTAAAGTTACATTAGGTTTATTCAAGATTTATCTAAGATTTATTCAAAATTTACCTAAAATTTACTCGATATTTACCTAATATTTAACTAAAGTTTACCAGAAAAATAATAACAGTTGAATTTAGGGTAATTTTCACTGACGATAGCCTAAGTATATGATTCACGACAATTTAGTACCTAAAATTTTATTTGTAACAATAAATCTCTTTAAAAATTATTTTGTAACAGAAAACCCATTTCATCTACTTCTATTAAATGGGATAGCGTTTTAATGATATGACATTTCTGCATCAGTTTCTCATTTTTAATTTAATTAATGACATGACATTTATATATAAAAATAAAATAAAATAACGGATGAAAAAGACCAAAATCCCACTTAAATCTAAAAACTTTTCAAAAATTACGAAACCACTTAAATTTTAAATTTTTTTGAAACCCTAACTCAAATTGCAAAACTGAAACTAAAATACTATTCTCCTTCTCTTTCCGGCTGTAATATATTTTCTCTCATAAGTTGAACTCAAGTTCTACTTCCATTGACAATCAACTAGTTTTCTCATATCACATAACAACGATTTAGAGTATATATGAGTAATTTCTTACAATATTGTTGCTAGATACTACAAAATCAAAAGTAATGCTAGCGAATGAATTGAGATAGATCTGATTAAGTCCTTATAATATTATTGCGATTTTTTTTTATCCATGCTTCTAGTTTCAACAAAAAAAAAAAATGAACAAACAAGAAGAGAACAAGTGAATAAGTTGTTAAAAGATGAATAATAAGAAGAAAAAGAAGATGAAACAGAAGAATCAAGGAGAAAAAAGAGAAGAGATAAATTTTTTTGTTAGAAGAATCTGATCCAAGCATAGTTCAACTTAGGGTTTGGAAAGTTAAATGTTATTTGTGAAAAGAGAAATAATTTTGGGTAGTGATGTGGAGTTCTTACATGATCTGGATTTACCACGTGGAAAAAAAAAACGATATGGAAATGCCACATGAGCAAATCGTTAATTCATTTAATAGAAGTGGATAGAGGGAGTTTTCTATGACAAAATAATTTAAAAATGTGTTTATTATTATAAATAAAATTTTAGGTATTGAATTGTTATTAGTCATATACTTAGAGTACCTTTTTTAAAAATTATCCTTGAAATCATCTAAAGTTTACCAAATGTTTATAAAAAATTTACCGAATGTTTATTCGATATTTATTAAAGTTTGCTATAAAATTAATAAAAATTGAAATTATTCAAGATTTACCAAATGAATATTCGAGATTTATTAAATATTTATTCAAGATTTACCAAAAATTGACTAAAGATTTACTAGAAATTAGTAGAAAGTTGAAGTTATTCAAAATTTATCCAAGGTTTATTCTATATTCAACAAAGATCTATTTAAAGTTTAATAAAGTAAATAACTTTAATTAAATTAATTAAATATAAATATATATAGTAATTAAAGTTTATTTTGATAATTAAATTATTTAAATATAAATTTTTATATTTTTTAATAATTAAATTAATTAAATAATAATTAAAAATAAATAAATATCTGTATAGAAATAAATGGTAACTATACACATTAATGACATTATTAATTTATATTTAAAAGATGAGAAAAAGCTTTTTTTTTTTTTTCTCAATTCAACCAAATTTATACTAAATATATTCACATTTAAAAAAATAAAAAATAATAAAATAATAAAAATAGTAGTAATAAAATTGAAAAAAACATTAAACATGATAATTCTTCTTAGTAGAAATTAAGAGTTAAAGAGCAGTATAACCGATCAGATTTATTGGCGGAAAATGGTCCCATAAAGTAGCAAAGAGGAGAAATGGAGCCGTGGAATTCACGACTGTTTCTTCCTTTCTTGTATTTTACCTTTTCTCGACTTTGCTCTCTTCCGCTTCTTCCTTTCACGTCTCTGATCACTCGATGTAAGTAAAATTCGTGTAATTTAAATGGAATTTTAGTGATTTTTTCATGGATTTTAAGTTTTATTTTTCTGAAACAGAAATGGAGGTGTCGGCTGCAGAGCTTTACTCGGTTTCGAAGAAAAACCTCGTGGCAGTAACCTTACCTTCGATTGCTCTCCTACTCTGAGAAGGTTTTCTCCTTTTATGTTTATTTTTATTTTCTGTTTAATGATTTTCCGGCCTTAATTTTACACCTACTTGCTGGATAAATTTTAGCATGTCGAATGATTTCAATGGATTTTGTTGAGAAGGTTTGGGTATAATAATTGTTGCATTAATTTTACTGATAATGCCTTGTATAGCATAATTTTTAGATATGAACTGTTTGTTTGTAAACAACAATACAAGGAAATCAACGTACAAGCATCAAGTAGAGTTAACAAGATAGAAATTGAAGTGGTTTATCGTATGTTACTTGGCACTAATGAAGCTCGTGATTACTCTGTGTTTGCGTCGGAATTTGTTCAACTTCACAGGATGTAGGTGTCTGTACGTTTCCTCTTATTCTAATATTGTTTGAAACAGTCTTATCTGAGTACTCCAAATTTTTTGGTACTGCTAGTCATTCAACAATTTAAAATACAGATATCCACTGGAGGGGAAACATCTAACTCAATGCTATTAGTATCAGAAGAAGAGAATGCACAGCAATTGGCGTATGTGCATGGCAAATTTTTAGTATAACTTCAGCTTTATCTCTACGAATTGAGGTTTCATCCCTTGGCATCTTCTTTTTAATGAATTATTCTTAATAAAAACTGTAACTCTATATATGAAACGAAGGACTGGGCACACAATATATGGGATTGACTGCCTCACTGGTACTGCATCAACATTCATCTAACTTCTAATCTCCTGCATATCACGATTTGTGAACCCAATATGTGATGCTAAAGCCACTTTATCATTTGTGCATTCTCAATATTCACTTGCTGAGATGCTAAAGATAATGAGAGCTCATAATATCAGTTAAATGATTGTCTGCATGAATCACGTTTGGTGCATCATTGGAGGATAAAATTAGACAAACTTTTGGCTAGTGGTTTTGAACACTTGGTTGCAGAACGCAAAAGTGACAAAACAAAAAAAAATTGATTTTTTTTAAAAAAAAAGGAACTTTGAAGCTGCAAACATAGAGATATGGGAATAGTATTTCTTGTATCTATTAATGTAAAATGTTACATATTTATATACAAAGGCTATATGCTAATAAAGAAACTAAGCTAATTAAGATATTACATATTTACAGCCAATAATTAGGAGATTTAGAGATATGCTAATCTGTAACACTCCCTCTCAAGCTGGAACATGTATATTAATCATACCCAGCTTGTTATAAAGATAATCAATCCGAGTCCCAACTAAAGCTTTAGTGAAAAGATCTGTCAACTGTTCTCCTATCTTCACGTATCCGGTGGATATCAAACCTTGCTGTAGTTTCTCACGAATGAAGTAACAATCGATTTCAATATGTTTCGTTCGTTCGTGAAAAACGGGATTAGAAGTAATATGAAAGACAGCTTGGTTATCACATCTCAACTTTGCTAGTACTTGTAGTCTCCAGACCCATTTCAGTCAAGAATTGATATATCCACATGATCTCAAATACAGATTGTGCCATAGCCTGATATTCTGATTTAGTACTAAAACGTGATACAACATTTTGCTTCTTACTCTTCCATGAAACCAAAATTCCCTCAACGAAGACACAATTACTTGATGTTGATCTTCTATCTATCTTTGAGCCTGCTGAGTTTGCATATGAGAAACACTCAATAAGAGTGTGTCCATGATTCGGATATAAAATACCACATCCAAGAGCTCCTTTCAAGTAAACATAAAATCTATTCTAAGGTTGTCTAATGGTGAAATGTTGGCGATGACATAAACTGATTCACAATACTGACAGAATATGCAAATATCCTGGCAAGTCACTTTGAGATAATTCAACTTTCCAACCAATCTCCTGTACTTCTCAGGATCTTCAAATTGTCTACCATCCTTTGTGAGTTGTATATTAGGAATCATAGGAGTATTCAATGGTTTTGCTCCCAATTTTCCGTTTCAGACAACAAGTCAAGCATATATTTTCTTTGAGATAGCAAAATACCTCTTTTACTCCTTGTAACTTCATTCCCCAAGAAATACTTTAGCAGCCCTAAGTCTTTAATGTGAAATTGGGTATGGAGAAATGACTTCTGATATGAGATTCCCATACTATCGCTCCTAGTAATAACGATATCATCAACATACACAACTAGCAAAATAACTCCAACTTCAGATTGTCTGTAAAACACCGAGTGATCAGACTTACATTTCAGCATCCCAAATTTTTCAACTATCTGACTAAACTCGTCAAACTAAGCTCGAGGACTCTATTTCAAGCCATACAAAGATTTATGAAGACGATAGACTTTCCCATTCCCCTTCAAGTAACAAACCTCGGAGGTTGCTCCGTATAAACTTCCTCATGGAGATCACCATGAAGAAATGCATTCTTGATATCAAGTTGATACAAAGGCTAATTATGAGTAGCTTCCATAGAAATAAACAACCCCACATATGTTAGTTTAGCAATAAGAGAAAAAGTGTTAGAATAATTCACTCCATAGGTTTGAGTATAACCTTTGGCAACAAGATGAGCCTTTAAACAAACAATTGACCCATCAAGATTGACCTTAACTGTAAACACCCATTTGCATTCAATAGTTTGTTTTCCTGAAAGCAAATCAACCAAGGTCCAAGTACCATTATTATCCAAAGCATTCATTTTCTCCAGTATTGCATTATGCCATTCAGGATGAGATAAGCCTCACGAACAATTTTAGGAATAGTGATAGTGGTATCCAAGGATGTAACAAAGGAGACAAAAGAAGGTGACAAATTACAATAAGAAACAAAAGATGAAACGCGATAAGTACATTGATGCTTACCTTTGCGTAGGGCGATAGGAAGATCATCACTTAATACAAGATCATATGATGGAGAATCTGATTTAGGACATGGATCAAGAGGTTGCTGACGTCTGGAATAGACCTGAAGAATAGGAGGCTTGGTGGGAGCCAAGACAGAAATAGGTCCAGAGGATAGGGGTGTCAAAACGGGATTGACGTGTTGTGTCGACACACTCGGGTGACACAATTAGGGTCAACACGAATACGAGCAATTTATTAAACGGGTTGACACGAACATGATACGAAAATTAAACAGGTCACATGAACACAACACGTTTAACTTTCGGGTCATAAAATCCGACACGAACAAGACACAATTATGTTTTTTTGGGTCATTTGACATGACACGATTATGTTTCACGACATGATCTGACACAATACGACATGATCCGACACAACACGATTATGCTTTTTGGATCATTTAACATGATATAATACGATTGATACAACACGAAAATGATATTTGTATATTATTTTTTGTAAAATGACACTGTAAACATAGAGATATGGAAATAGTATTTCTTGTATCTGTTGATGTAAAATGTTACATATTTATATACAAATGCTATATGCTAATAAGGAATATATGCTAATAAGGAAACTAAGCTAATTAGGATATTACATATTTACAACCACTAATTAGGAGATTTAGAGATATGCTAATCTGTAACAGAAGCGAAGGAACGCAGCAAGGAAGAGCACAGGAGAAAGTAGGCCCATTTGCCTAGGATGAAAAACATTTTGATGACCTTAAGCTTTAGATTTCACCTATCTATTGCATATAAGAATGTAAACTATGATACATGTGTATCTTGAGTGTTTTGCTTCAGAATTAACCTTTTTGTTGATTAAGGGCCAAAAACTTCTATATCTTACTTCTGATTAAGTAGTTTGGACCATCATATCTCAGTATTCACTTTTGTAGTTGATGAAACACAACGTATATGCTTTCATTTCATGTTTCAAATCTGATGCATAACTTCAGTACTAACATGGAAACTTGTGATATTATTTCTAATACTAACTAATAAGTGATGATATATGCATTGGAAACATGCTGTTTACCTTCTAGTGGCTAGGTTTTCTTTGTGCTTAATTTCTTTATTCTGCAGAATGATGAAAAATATGGTAGTAGCAAGACTGGTTATCGCATCCCTTTAAAATGTGTTGAAGTTAAAGGTGATGCAACGAATGGAATTGAGAAAAAATCTCAAAGTGGTCGATCTGATATGGAAATATCTAGTGAAAGTGCAAATCCACATGTAATGCTGCATGGCAATTCTTCAAGTAAGTCTAGAAATTTGCTGGATGGTTCATCCGCTTTAGAGAATGGATCTCAGGCTCATATTACCTATAGAAGCCGTATACCACCAGTTAATGAGGTGAAGTTGTCAATGCTGGGTTTTGAGGTATGTTAGTCATTTTTCACACCTCTTCACTTTTTGTAATCTGATTGTCTTTTTTCAGAGGCAAAGCCAAGATTTAAAACGAGTCAAATGATTATATATATATATAGGCACACACACATGGCAATTTCTGCCCTGAACCAAGAACTTGAAAAAAAGTAATGCGAACTCAACCAACCCAGAAACATCTAAATGCGATCTCATCTGTGACCTGATTTTTAAATTAAATTTTAAGGTCATAAAAATAATAGTGTTTTACGTAGTTATCATTTTGTATAAAATTATATTAATTTGTGTGACTAGTAGCACAATTATAAATTAATTTAATTGTAAGGGTAAAAACTCTACGGGTGTGTTTACTTGGAGAAAATTCCTCCAATTTTCTAAAAAAATGTTCAAAATGAAAATGAAAATTGAACTTTGTGTTTACTTGCAGCATTTTCACCAAAATTTCAATTGAAAACTGTTTTCACTATTTTTACAATACAAGAAGAAAAGTGTAAAACATCTTTTTAATATTTTCCAAAATTTTCTTTGTTAAAATGTAAAGTGAAAATACGCTATTCTCACTTTGTTTTCACTTTCAAAACACGGTCTTTCACTTAAGCGTATTTTATTCTTGTTTTTTCATTCATGCCTCTCTGATTCTTTTGTCACTGTGACTGAGCTGCCGATGCTTCTCTACTACTTCACTATGACTCTTGTTATTTTTTTATTCTTCTTACATTCTTATCTAGTTATATCCAATGTACCAAAAAAAAAACATTTTTTTTTATTTGTGCTGATAACATATCTCGGTGCTCCTCTACTACTCTGACTCTTGTTATTTTTTTTATTCTTCTTACATTCTTAGCTAGTTTATATCCAATGCCAACATTTTTTTTAGGGAATATTACAAAAAAAATCATGTACTTTGCAAAATATCATAATTATATCCAATTTTAAAAAAATTCTATTTAAATTATATGAACTTTCATTTCTAAAATAAATATAGTTTCGGTAGCACAAAATCTAACTAACGCTTATGAGGATTAACCAAATGGATTAACTAGTGCTGATATGGATTAATTGGTGCCGACTGTAATAAATATATTCAATTATAATTGGATAATTAGACTAGAGCACTAGCTATTTAATTAGCTTATTTAATCCAGACAGCTTATTTAATCTACCTCAGTATCAGTTATTCCATTCGACCAATTCACTTAAGTATCAGTTAGATTCGGAGACTGATTTTGTACTATCAAGGCTAGATTTGTTTAAAAAAATGAAAGTTTATATAATTTAAATAGAATTTAAAAAAAATTGGATATAATTGTGAAATTTGTAAAAGTTTAGGTTTTTTTTTTGTAATTTTTCCTTTTTTTTATTTGTGCTAATAACATATCTCCTTCCTAGAGCATGTTCCTTCTCTTAAATTTTTTAGAATCCTATTGGTAATGATATAAATAAATATATGCTTAAATTTTATAAGCGTCAGTTATTCCATTCGATCAATTCACTTAAGCATCAGTTGGGTTTGGAATCTGAAAAACAAAAGTTTATATATTTGAAATAAAATTTTTAAAAATTTGGATATAATTGTAAAATTTGTAAAAGTTTAGGATTTTTTTTTTAATTTCCCCCTTTTTTTTTTTAAATTTTTGCTGATAACATATCTCCTTTCCTAGAACATGTTCCTCATTTCTTGAGGAAATATTATTCCTTCTCTTAAATTTTTTAGAATCCTATTGGTAATGATATAAATAAATATATGTTTAAATTTTGTAGAATCCTATCAATAATATATTCTTAAAAAAAAAAAAAAGATAATGATTGAAAATATATAAGTAAACACAATAAACTAAAATTTTTATTCTCAAAGTTTACAATTTAAAAAATTATTTTTTAAAAATTAAATATACTTTTAGATATTTAGATATATAAAACAATTTTTATATAATAAAAGTTAACATATTTTTACTTACAAAATTAAAAAATAAGTTTTAGAATTAGTTAACACATTTTCTTTCGGAAAATGGAAAACAGTTTTCAGTTCACGATGAAGTGAACATGTTTTACAGATTTTCTATGAAAATGAAATTCATTTTGTTTGAAAATCAAAAAATGAAAGACAGAATTATATTCTGTGTAAGTATACAAACCCTATAATTTTAGTTTCTCCAAAATTATGTAGTTTTGACAATGTGCAGATTTACTTAAAAGATATACTCCCATCTCTATTTCATTTCGTTTTCTTTTATTCCAAATGCCCCCTTCTCACCCTCGATAATCATCATTGGCTGCATTCTTGTCACTCTCCTTGATTTGTGAGAAGATCATTTCCTCGATAGTCATCATTGTGAGCAGTGCGCCAGTCTCTCTCCATTTAATATTATGGAAGAGGAAAGAGGAACTATCATTTTCGTCTCTCTTTCATCATGCCAAATGTTGTAGTCACTTCACCATTTTTTTTTATTGAGAGACAAATTGCGAAAAAAAATTGAAAACTAGCAAGTATGCAGTTTGGTAATTTGGATTTTCAAAAAAAAAAAAAAGAAGGCTCTCTACTTTAAAATTGTAAAAATACAGAATTACAGAACAAGATATACCATGTTATTGCTGCTTCTCTCTGAAAATATACAACAAATGTGGCCATTGGTGCCCTGTGTCAATATTCCTACGACTTACTCGAGCACATCAGCAGCGGGACAAACTCCAAACAAAGAATGATTTCGTTGATCAACCTCACCTTAAACAACAAAAAACTCCCCTTTTCAAAGACACATCTACAATGGTACAGCAACAAACAGTGATTACAAACAGCCCTCAGAAATATGTAAATTACAAAAAATAATCAGGAGTCTTGCGTGTAGTGTCAGGTTCAATTTGCCGAGGTGCAGGATCAAATTGAAGGAAATTTTGGTCCATGTTTTCTCCAATCTCTAGAATCGCAGCCATATTCCCACAACGGTAGCAATAATTCGGAGCACTAAATACAGTAACCACATTCTTTTCCTGAAGCAGAAATAAAATTGGAATAAATAATTATGAATGTGGAAGAACAAAACTGAAGCTGTCTTATCTGGGTTCATTCACCTGACACCAATTATATCCTTCCATGACAAGCTGGTGAGCTCGTGATATCAGACTGAGGCCATTGGTATAATTGAACTGAGCAGCTATATCCTGTCCAAATGTATAGCCAGCTCCCCGAGGAGAAATTCCCCACCCGCATCGATCGTCTGGATCAGACCATAAGAGATCACACATGGGTCCTTCATGTGGAACCTACTTGTACAGAGAAATAGATAAAGGTGTGATTGTTTTCAAATTACAAATAGCATCTAGATGATAAATACAATATCAGAGAAATGCTAGAATGACTTCCTCAAAGATGGAAAGAGACGAAGTAGATATTTTAATATGCACTGCACCAGGGAAGGAAACTAGGAATATTTAACCCATAAAAATCTTATTATTTATTAATATCAAAATTTGACGATAATTGCAATTTATTTCGTACCATACTCATAAAATCTATGGCTTGGACCTAAACTGACTAAACCAGTGTTGATTGCAAACAAACAGTGCCATCTTTTACTTTTCAGATTCAATTTTGGACCAAACATTGCGTTCTTAATAATCTCAATCACAAAGCATAGACTTCTTTTTTCTAAAAATGCAAAAGGCTGAAGTGTACTAGGAACTTCAAAGGGTTTTTTTTTCTTTCTTTCATAATTTTCATGAATAGTCATCATAATGCACATTTTTATGAATGCTCCAAATTTCTAGCAATTGCCAGCGCATTCAAGTTAAGATGTAATACTTCTGACATGGTTTGTAACATTTCATAAGATCCTTGAGAACCTAGTGGAATGGTTGATATGATAAAGACAACAACTACCATAATACTTCTGACATGATTTCTAGCATTCAATAAAAACCTTAAGAACTTAGTTATAGAGTTGATACGAGGCAACAGCAACCAGCATGCCTCGTTAGTTGTTTGCCAAATCTAGCACAACCATGATTGACAAATACTTGAATGTATAAAACACGGCAAGCAGTTGGTCATACCTCTTGTATGCGGTCCAACGCTCGGATATTATCTAATGTATCCAGAGATGGTGAAAGTCCACCATGCAAGCAGAAGATCTACAAGACAATTCTGAAATTTAGAAGCACCATTCAGTTAAATCAAGGTAGATAACTAGTCAGCAATTAAATCCTACCTGGCTCTCAATGAGGGCTGTTAGAGGTAGATAATCGAAAAGATCAGTGAAATACTTCCACACGTTGGCATTTCCATATTTCCTTAAGCACTCATCATAGAAACCATAACTGAAAGTGGAATTAAAACACAAATCTATATTAATTTCGAACTGAAATAATTAGCAATCTGCAAATTCACATGCACACACGAGGTAAATTGAGGCTCATGGAAACAAAATATTTGATCACCTAAATTCACTCATTTCCAGCACTACTACATCAATCTACATCAGGAGAATAAGCATAAAACCCAACTATTATAACTTGCAGAAAGTAATCACTAAATAGGCCCAAAACTTTTATTCAATGATTGGGTGGCAATGTTTGACATTCGTGTAGCTGCATGACTAGTGGGTGGATTGTAAATTCTCTCATATATATCACAATTTTATCTCAAAATTACTCATTGGTCAAAGAGAATACTCGAACAAAATTGCAGCCATAACTTAGTTGATACTTTATAGTCGGGTAGCGGGTCCCACAATATCATCAATCGATAAGATATAGCAATGCAACAAACGTATCCTACCTTTTGCACTGAAATCATTCGTGAGCTAGTACCTTAAAACAGTTGCTATTCATTAATATCAAAGATTCTGTCTAGTTACATAACAGCTTTTTTAATTTGGGAATATTTGCTTTATACTAGCTCACGAATGATTTCAGTGCAATTAAGGAACAGAGGCTCTCCTTCTAACACAATTCCCAATGCACCCAGAAGATTTAAACTCAATCACCTATTAGCACTCCAGCAGTCAAATAACAAACAGGAACAAAACCTATCAACCTATCAATGAGAAGCTGTCTCAAGAGTGAACTCAAAAGGCCAGAAATATGACCTTTCTACTCAGGTTCCATATCTTTTAGTGCCTAAATTACAAAATAAGGAGTGTTACAATGTGACACAGAACAAAGAATATCATAGAAATATTTTATGCTTTTCTATCATTTACAGAACTGTAAAAACTTGCAAGCTAATCAACAAATAAAAGCTGGTAACAGATATCTTCAAAAATAAAAAAAGGGTGGTTACAGAGAAAGAACAGTGAATATCACAATTCAAAAGAAACAAAAATAATAATTGCCTAATTTGACAAAGAAAAACAAAATCTTACACTTGAGTAATCTGCCTGCTCTCATGGTTTCCTCTAAGAATTGTAATTCTATCTCTATAACGAACTTTCAGGGCCACTAAGAGTGTGACAGTCTCCACTGAATAGTACCCACGATCTGCATCAATGTAATTGACGAGATTACAAATGTTTTTTGTCTAAGTAACTTTCCATATAATGCAGCAAACTACACATTTGAAGCATAGTGTAATGACTGAAACAGAGTGATGACCATCAAGCAAGACCTCAAATTTCGTACAAAATAAAACCAAAAAAGGAGAAAAACAATGATTAGAAGGGAACACTTGTAACAGTAACGTAACAGAAGATTGGTTTGATACTATCATTTCTTCCCAATCACATGCTAAGCGAAGTTAAATTGACAGAAATCAGACATAATCCAAATAAATCTCATTATTTTTACCCTAATCCAAAACAGACTGGAAGCATTCTCACCCGCATTCTCAGCAGTTCCCGATCTTCATAAATCAGAAACCAAGAAATGAATTAACAGAAAAACAATCAAAAGATCAATAATAATAACAATATGTTCATAACCTATAATTGCTATTTACCATAACTCCATTAGATTCTGATTCCAGGTCATCGACCCAACAAAAAAAAAAAAGAATCTGATTCCAGGTCAAGGTCTTAAGAATTGTCTTTATTGGGTCGATTAACTCACGAAAAAAAAAAAATCGTTCATGTAGCAATAGCATGAATCCTCAAATACAGAGATCCAATAATTTAAAAGAAATTCTCTAATTAACTGATTATATAAAAACATTTAAAAATATCTATATCCAAATAAAGAAACCAAGAAATCAAAATCTTCATTCATTTCAAAAAATCCTCTACCTAGGAAATAATAATAATAAAAAAAACCACGAATATCTAAGTCTAAAATTTAAAACGCAATTGAATCTAAAGATGAATAGAAAACAGACCTACATAGTCGCCCATAAAGAGATAATTGGTATCAGGTGCATTCCCTCCTATCCTAAAGAGTTCGATGAGATCGTAAAACTGGCCATGAATATCGCCACAGACGGTGACCGGACATTTCACGGGCTGAACGTTCCACTCCTCAACGAGAATCGCCCTAGCCTGATCACAAAGCGTCTTCACCTCCGCTTCAGGCAAAGGCTTGCACTCCATGAGATGCTCGATCTGACGGTCAAGATCCCCGTGCGACGGCATCCTATCCGGTCCACAAAGATCGTAGGGCCAGCAAAAATTCTTCAATCCTAATCAAATCAGATACTCTACAAGAAAGAAAAGATTCCACGATCTTCGTGGCGATGATTCGGCAGCGGAAAAACGAATCCTTATGGAGATCTGTCTATCATTCCTCGGCCTCTCTCGCTTTCTGCTTTTTGTGTTTTTCTCCTGTGGAATGGAAAACTTTTTTGAAAATAATATAGAAAAATAAAATTTTGTGCTTTGGGTGTTTTTGTTGCGTTGTGTTCTATCAATAATTATTAGAAATAATTTTTATAAAAATAATATTAAAGAAAATGTGAGAGATTGAGGCTGCGAAATCTGAAATGCAATTCAAATGCAAATGAAATGAAAATGAAATGAGGGATTAATTTTAATTTTTTGTTATTTATTTATTTATCATAAGTTTGATGATTTGATTTTCTTACTCTCCGTCGATATTGTAAGGAACGAAAATTTTTTTTTTTTTCCTTTTCTTTTGTTTCTCCGGTGGCTCCGCCAAGTCAAAATGATAAAGCGAGCGGGACGTGTCAATATGCTGCTTTCTCTTTTGGGAAGATACCTAAATTATAGTTGCTTTATCAATTAAATTTCCATGTATTTATTTAAATTAAATTTTTTAATTTTTATTTTGTCAATCTTTATTAATTGAAAACTAAAATTAAACAGCTTAAAATAAAAATAAAAATTGAAGAATTTAATTTAAATAAATTGAAATGAAATAAAATAATTATTGAATAACCATAATAATACATGCAATTCATAAATCATAATGTATAATTTTTTTTTAAATTTTTCTGGTACTTCCAATTAAAACATATACTATTAATATAATTCTATGCATTTATATCATTATTTTGAAAATAATACTTATTAATTTTTTTTTTGCCCTACAAATTATTCCGTGATTCATATCATAGGTTGCTAAGTGGCCTAGTATTGACTACAAAGTGACATGAAAACGGAAACTCAAGAGACTCAATGTAGAAGAAAGGAAAAATAAAGAGGTCAAATTGTAATATTAAAAATATGATTGTCTTAATTATAAATTATTTTTTATCTATTCAATTCCGCCCTCCCCTTAGTCTACCCTTCGTGGGCTGTGGGTTCGGTTTTAGGTGGACCGGATTGTGCACCTGCATCCGGCTGTTTTTTTATATATATGGGCCGCGAGTGAGTTACATGGATATAAATTGAGGAAATTTCACTTATTACCCCCTTTTATATTTTATTTGCAGAATTACTTTCTGTTTGTTGAAAAAAAAAAATTTTTAGAGTGCGAGCGTACCAGGAAGTTAAAGTGTTTCTAAACTAAAATGAAAATTGCGCTTTGACTTCTAATCAAATGATTGTAGATTCCTAAATTTCCTTGACAGTATACCTAAATTTGATTGTTGGAAAATGAAAATTTGAGGAAATAATGTTGACAGTAATAGAAAGTAAGCTAGTGAGTAACAAAAACTTAGAGAAAATAAATTTTGGAATGAAAGCAAATGCTGAAAAAAATAACTTTATTGATAAAATTGAAAAATATTAAGGTACAATGAATTGAATTAAAGCTAAAAACAATTGAAGCTGAAATTGAAATAAAATTGATGACAATTGAAATTTACTGAGATTTGAGTTGATTTGTTTATGTTGATGATTGTTGGTTCCTTCTAATCTGCATGTACTCTTCATTTTATAGCCTTAGGTCTAAATAACTGCTTGCCCCACTCCTGTACTTTCTCTGACTGTCTCAGCATGTAGCCGTTATTCTTGCGTTTCTTTGCACCATCTGCTATTCTACTCTAACTGATCAGGTAGTGCTCCCTATTTGTGGGGATTATATTTTTGACTGTTTCTTTCTTAATTATTTGAGACTTTTCCTCATGAATATGAGTCTCAAAAATTTTATAGGCCTTGCCTTAATGGGCTTAGACTTCAACCCAATGAGTCTACAAAAATCTGGTGTAAATAATTGCCTCCGCATACATTGTGGCCATAGGCTATCACTGTATGTATATAAGTTGCTCAAGAACTCTCCAACACCTCATTTTGTCATTTGCATAATGAGGCCCAAGGTTTTTTTCTCTGATTTCCATAGAGAATTTTATAGGAGAAAAAAGGTTAAAAAAGAGCATTTATTGTCTCGAGAATTCCCTCCTATAATTCCTCGTCAAACTAATTTCAAATTAAAACCATCATCCTTCTCCTTCCCAAAACCAAAAATTTTAATTTCCAAAAATCAAACATTTTCTCTTCATCTTCCTCACATTCTCCTCCAAACCTATCAGTCCCAACCGTTATTTTTGAATATTCTTCTACTACTCATAATTTTTCAAGAAACCCAACAAACCCATTCTTTTTATCCCCCATTTTCAACCATACTTCTTCCATTCTCAAGAAATTTTTGGTTTTTCTTCTTCTATTTCTCCATTTTCTCTCCACTCCCTACAAATTCCAAACTCAAAATCTCAACAAAACCTATAAAAATTTGTCAAAAATCTAACATGTTGGCATCCTCCATCAGCGCATTGCACCTACTCATCTTCTCCCAATGCCGGAGAGAGGCCCAGCTGTCGGTCACCACTGCATCACTCTTTAAGCTACCACCGCGAAGATCCTTCCTCACCTGTCGCTTTTTACTGCTAGAAAGACCCAACAGCTCGTAACCTTTTCAGCTTCTGTGACCCGAAAACCCGAACCTCCATTCTTTGGTAATTTCTCCTTTCTTTGATTCTCTTTGAGATTTTCTGGCTTTTGAGAGTTGCATTGGTATCAAGAATTTGTTGGGTAAGCTTTAAAATGGCTTTTCTGGTGTTTTTACAATGAATAATTTTTCTTTGTATCTTCCTGCTAGAAATTTCTTCTCTCAAGTCTACAAAAGAAAATCCTAAGGTAAATTCTTGAAACTCAACACTTCTGAGTTTGTGGTATGATATGTTAGTGGAAAGCTCCCTGAGGCTGTTTGTGTTGAATTTTTTGCTTAAAGAATTCGTTTTAGCTTAGGGAATGTATTGGCTTCCATAAATTTTACTGATGTCTACTTAGTTTTTGGGCTGGAATGAATGTATCATGGCATTTTATTTGCAAATCTCAGCTTGATTAGGTGTTGGGTATCATTTTAGTATGTAAGAACATGATCTTGCCCTAGAGAGTGTAATTGTATCAATGAATTTTCCCTGAAGCGTGCTTAGTTTTTAGGTTGAAATGAACATGTTATAACCTGAAACTCATAAATTTCGGTATGTTGGGAAGTGGATGATGAAAAATAATATTTTTGGCATGAATCCCTGTGAAGAACTCGGCCTATGGGTGACTTCAAATTTACTGGCCCTTATTTGTAGCCGGTAAGTACCTAGGCATCAACCACATCTTCGGACATAATGGGCTAAATCAAATACCTGGAATTTTGGGAATTTTTATAGGTACTTTCTTTCAATTTAAGGACACAGATGACATCTTTATCCTTTAGGAAATGCCGATGATGAACTTTATTTGCCCTGATGCTGGTTTGCTCATTTGAGTATGATTGTGTTTGTGGCTCAAGAGGAGTGAACCTTTTATGTAAAATGCTTTGTGTCTGATATGATGATTATAACACTTGCACGCAAAGACACCACAATCATGCATTTGCATTGAAAATGTGGCAAATGAGCCAACCTATTGATATTATTGCTTGATGATGAATGGATGAACATGTGGATTCACTGAACAACTATAGAGATGCATTACAGCCATTCATTTGTATTGATGAATTATTAAGGTGGCACTGAGCCTACCTTTGTATTTGCTTGTTGATACTTGATGAATCATTGAACACTTTCACATAATGTACCACAGCCATACATTTGTATTAGTGATCAAGGTGGCACTAGGCTACCTCTGGGTATACTGTGTTGTTAGATTGATGACTTTGTGAACTTTGACTTAAGACAAAAGAAAAGTGGCCTTAGAGCCTATGTAATGCCCTTAATTTTCATAATATATGATTTAATTATTTTTGTGGGTAAAATTCTGTAAAATCCAAGAGTTGATATAAAAAATACAAAAATGCCACTAACTATAAGTGTTAGCCCTATCTCTCCTTCAGTTCTTTCTTTCTCATCTTCTCTTTTTGTCTCTTCCTCCCACCATCATCTCCATTTTCGATCACCACCCAAACAATCTCCGATCGACACAAATTTGGGCTATATATAGATTTTGACCTCCCTAACACTTTAGTAACGTCAGATTTTTAGATATCCGGCCAGATTTGCCGAAATTGGTGGGATAATTTTCGGGCGTCAGGTTGTCCCTACCGATTCTCCACCTTCTTGGCCTCTTTTCACCATTCTGACATTGGAAATGAGTTTAGGAGGTCAAAAACCGTAGACTGGACCCTTGGAGCTCCAGGCATCGTCGTTTGAAGCTTGATCGGAGTTCAGATTTTCTTGTCGGAACCGCCAAATATTTTGTAAATCTAGGAATTTATGGTCGCTTTCAAGATACAAAACTTATACTTTTGGGCTCCCCATGTCCTAAGGAAGCTGTTGGTACCCTTCGATTGTTATTCCGTCGCTGTCAAAATTTTTTCGATCGCTGGAGTCTAGCTACCACTGACTGGACGTTTTTGGGCAGAATCTCCGCCTCATATGGTACCAAGCACATCTTTGTGTCATTTTTAGATAGTGAGATATGATTTTATTTGTGAAATTTAAGTATATTATTTAATTAATATAATAAATTTATTTTATTGAGTAATTTGATGGATTGCATGATTATAAAAATTATTGGAGAATATATTTAGACATTATAATAGAATTATGAGATGATTATTAATAAAGTTGAATTATGGATAAGTTATGGATTATTGAGTTGATTATGTATGTTGATCGGGGGGTATATAATAAATTAGAGACCCGAATCGTAATTAACTGTGTTGAGATGATAGTGATATATTTTATAGAATTATGACCTGTAAGTGGGGAGTTGTCTAGTTTTTAAAGGAGGTGCTGCCGAATTTTCAGTAGAAATTTCGTTAAAATTTGAATAAAGATTTCTATAGGGAAATCTTAGAAGAGTCTATGTTTATGATTTATTCTTGATATTATATTGATATTCCTCATATTTTTATAGATTCTCCAGAGGCCCCACCAACTGCTCTAGAGTAGTGAAAGCGGCCAATTGAGAAAATCTATTGATCTGTGAGTTAATATCATATGATTTTATAACATACTACCCTTCTTCCTTACATTTTTCTCTGGCATGCTAATTAATATCAAGTAATATATTATTATTATTAATATTAATATTATTATTATTAATATACATATAATAATATATACTTGAATGTGATTTGCTGGAAATGTGATTGAGTGAGACTATGATGTGATTATTGGGATGAGAACTATATCAGAATGTGCCATCTGATGGATTACATCAAGATCATGTGTACACCGGTAATGATTTTATGATTATGGATGGATTGCTAAGATGCCCTGGTCAAGTTCGTCTTTCAAGAAATGAAATATATTATGATATGATATGTATTTGGATGCTGATGGTGATAATCCTGGTTGACTTCGTCTCTCATGGCACCAGCATCATTTGGATAAGTGAATGACTGGAGAGAAGGACCCTGATCGAGTTTGCTCTCAGGGTGCTAGTCCTTTGGAATTAAGAGAGCCATTGGCTACTAGAATGGAGGTTTAGGGTTCCGCTTGAGTTACTCACCCAATTGTTCGATGATTGATTCTTCATTATGCATGAACTCATTGCATGTATATATATAGTATTAGTATAATATTGTGTGACTGTGTGTTATAAAATTATATAATATTGATTCACTTAGTGGAGGCTAACTCTTCTCATTTTTTTTTCTCAAGTAGTAGAGATCCTTTCAATATTGTTTTGGACTGTCCTGCATCTTCTTCACTCCGCAAGGGTTTGATGTAATATTTTTTTAAAAATAATTTCTCTTATTGTTTTGCATATTCTAGATTTCTGCAGTACCTTATATAAGAATGTCAGACTATATATTATATGGAAATATGTCGGATGAGTATACATTCTCTCTTGATGATGTTATGAATATAAGTATACATTTAGCAGGGTTTATATTATGCGATGAAATATTATATTGATATTATATTAATGTATGATTGAGATACGAGATATATTTATGTTTAGGCTTGTTACAAGTTTTGCTGGCCTTAAGCCTACCCATTCCCTAGAGTTATTATGATCCTCAGTTTGAGTCGTGACAACCTACTTTATTAATTAATGGGTATAAAATAATATGAATATTTTTGTTTATTGATATAATGGCCCTTAGGCCTACTAACAAAACAAAAACCTTTTTAGCTCAATACCTTTCTTTTTTGTCCCTAGAGAGTAACTAGAGAGGCCATTTGAGTTGGCCCATTCTTTGTTTCCTCTTGCCTTTTCTCTGCTCCTATCTACCTTTGTAACCTCCTCTTATGAGTCATTGTCAGTTTCTGGGGGAATTTTTTATGCTGGACTCTGTGCTATTGTTGACCAGCTAGCACTGGAGGTGGTATCACAAATCTTCTCCTGGTGAGTAATTTTCTTCTCTGGTTAAATACCTCATAGAACTTTGGTGCTTTCTAAGTACTTCTTGCCTTCTGGAACTTGGAATTGGAACAACTCTATTTTTCCTTGGTGAGTAACTGCTCTTTAAAGCTTTCTTTCCAGAAATCGGCCCTAGGTAGGCTTGATTCCTCTCTTTGTGTCTTGGAGAATGTCTACTCCCCAGCTCATTTCTTTTATAGACTGGCCTTTTCTCAGCTACTTTTGGGGTTGAATGTTTCTTGGAGCATTGGTACTCTTCAGGCACTTGCTGTCTTTTGGGACTTGGGTTTGGAATAACCTTATCTCCCCTTTGATATGCTGGTGATTGCCTGCTCTCTAGTAATTTTTTTAACGAACATGATCCCTTCTCCTATGCCCTAGTGAGTGTCTACCCCTAGAGATTTTTTCTTCAGAAATCGCCCTCATATAAGCCTGATCTCTTTCTCTGTGAACTCTTGGGTTATCCTGTATCAAAAGCTCTTTAGGAAACCAAATCTTTTTAATCTTTGGACTAGGTACTAACCTTTCAACCTCTCTTTCTTTCTTAGAATCCAAAAAAGATCTAAGGTCAAAAGTTGTTGTATCATTGATGCCACAGGGAAAAATGTATCCACATCAATCACCATGACCTCCTTTTCTACCTCTATGTCCATTGGTGCTAGTACTAGTACCGGTGTTGGTGCGTATACTTGCTGGATCAAAGGTAAATGAGGTTGTTATTCCCTATTCATACCTGATCCATAGGGCATATATGAACTGCTCCCTGAACCTCCTGTGAGGGTTAGTAGCACTGGAATAGCCTTCAGCTCCAGGGCCTGCTTCACGGTTGATCCTGGAGTTCTGTCTCCTGAGTTCATTAGGTGGTTGTCTAGCAGGTACAAGGTCCTATTTGGGTGTAACCATTTGTTGCTTAGGTTCTCCCACAATTCCAGACACCAATTTCTCTTAGGAGGTGGATTGAGACATCTTTTCAATTGTGGCTCTAGTCTATTTCTTTGCATGTTCAGTTACTTGACTCAGATGTTTGGCTACGCTAGCTTCAATCATTTCCTCGTATAAAGATCTGAACACATTAGAAAAGTTAGAAATGTTGGTATGCAGATTATTACCTGACACTTGTAGTCTTGATGGACTTTTGATTCTTTCTTCCTCTTTAGCATACTGAAGAAGTGTCAAATTTTCAATTTGTTCCACTATGTGCAGAACTCTCATTTCCTACTCTCCTATTGGAGTAACATATCATAAGCCTTGGGACTCCTTAGATTTTTTTGCTTCTAGTTTCCATAGGCATGTAGTAGCAACCAAACAAGTCCCACTAGGTGTGCCAATTTTATGTTCATTGCAAAAAAAATGTTAGAGTATGAGCGTGCCAGGAAATTAAAGTATTTCCAAACTAAAATGAAAATTACGCCTCGACTTTTAATCAAATGATTGTAGATCCTCAGGTTTTTTTGACAATACACCTAAATTTAATTGTTAGAGAGTGAAAAATTAGGGAAATAATGTTGACAGTAATGGAAGGTAAGCTAGTGAGTAATAGACACAGAGAGAAAATAAATTTTGTAATGAAAGCAAATGCTAAAGAAAGTAGCTTTATTGATGAAATTGAAAAATATTAAGTTACAATAAATTGAATTAAAGCTAAAAACAACTGAAGCTAAAATTGAAATGAAACTGATGCCAATTGAAATTTGCTAATATTTGAGTTGATTTGTCTGTGTTGATGATTGTTGGTGCCTTCTGATCTGCAGGTACTCTTCTTTTTATAGTCTCAGGTCTAAATAACTATTTGCCCTACTCCTGCACTTTCTCTAACTATCTCAGCATGTAGCTGTTATTCCCACGTTTCTCTCCACCATTTGTTATTCTATTCCAACTGATTAGGTAGTGCTCCTCATTTGCAGGGATTATATTTTTGACCGTTTCTTTCTTAATCATCTGAGACTTTTCTTCATGGATATGGGTCTCAAAAATTTTACGGGCCTTGAGCTTTAATGGGCTTAGGCTTCAACCCAATGAGTTTACAAAAATCTAGTGTAAACATTTTAATTTTTTTTGCTCTTCTCATTTTTACTGATTTTTAATTTTTTGTTTTCATCAATCTAAGAAAACTGTAAAGAGCTAACACATCTTCTTCAGATCTGTCTCTCTTGCTAATGAGAACAAAGAAAGAGAGGACATAGAGCTCTATTCGCCATGGAGGTGGCATTTGTTTCTCCTATCGTCCGCCTTTCCTTCTTTCTTGATTTACGAAGATCAAATAACTAGGCTTCATGGAATCTGTACTCAATTTAAGCTTTATGAAAGACATTATGCAACAAAAACGTTCCAGGTTTGTAGAGAGGAGTGCATCCCTTGGTCAAAATAATTATTCATTATTTCACCACCATGAGCTTTATTGAATGTAAAAAATGGAGATGAAATCAAGAGAGGTAGTTATCAATTTATTATAATAATAGTGCTATTGTGATGTATTTGTGATTATTATTATGATATTTGAGTATGTATATCATCATCATCATCATCTTCTTCTTCTTCTTCTTCTTTTTCTTTTATGAAAATCACCAAGTATCTCCAAAGTATATTGGAGATATTCTTATGGAATTTCCAAAGGTATACCGAAATATCCTCAAGGTATATCCAAAATATTTTCAAGGTATATCCAAAATATTTTCAAGGTATATCAGAGGTATTTCCAAAGGTATGGTATACCGAAATATCCCCAAAGTATATCTAAGGTATTCATAAGGAATTCCTTCCAGTAAATTCTCAAGGAATTCCCAAGGTATACTCAAAGTATCTCCAAAGTATACTTTATGATGTATTCCTATAGAATTTTCAAAGGTATACCCAAGGTATATCCGAGATATTCTTGGAGAATTCTTTCCAGGGAATTCCTTGAGAATTCTCAAGGTTAGACTTAGGTATTCCCAAAGTATACCTAAGATATTCTAGAAGTATTCATAAGGTATCCCCAAGGTATACCGAATGTATTCCAAAAAGTATATCATACTGTTTGTTTAGGATTTTTGTGATGTTATGAATTTTGATTGAATTCAATTCTTCTTCTTCTTTAATGACATAATTGTTCTTGTTCCTTTGTTGCTTTTTGGTGAAAATTGAACTAAGATATTCCCAAGGTATATCGAAGATATGCTAAAGATATACCGTCTTGGTATATTTTGAGGTGATTTTGAAACTTAGATATACTGTTGTAATTTTAGAAAGTTGTTTTTGGTAAAATTGAAAAAAACTTTGAGCGCTGGTCAAAATGCAAATAGTACCTGTTTTTTGGTATTTCTGTAAAATTTCCATATAAATTTGAGAAATTTTTAAAAATGGAAATAAAAGTGCTAAAATATTTTAAAAAATATATACATTTAAAAAAAAATTTCAATAAAAATTTCAAACATACCGATACTTAAAAGTATATCCAAAATTTATTCAAAGTATATGAAAGTATACTCATACTCAGTATGAGCGTGCTACTTAAATATACTAAAGTATATGTGCTACCCAAAGTATATATATGCTCAGTATACCGATGTATACCTATACTTAGTGTGAGCATCGGTATTTTAAAAAAAAAATTAAAAAAATAGTAAAATTGAAAATCAAAATCAGTAAATATAAAAATGAAAAAATTGTCAACATTTTTTAAATAAAAAATTGAAAAACAATAAACGGTGAAAATTCTCCTATAAATTTTGTTGGAACAAAATTAGAAGAAAGATCAGTTAAAAAGAAAAATAGGAAATATCAAGCACTACCGATTCTTGAAATTTTTTTTTTTCAATTTTATCAACGTTTTTTCATGCTTTCATTGTCACTGTTTTTATTTTTATTTTTACTAATTTTTAACTGCTTTTTTTTTTTTTTCAAATATGAGAATCACTATGTATTTAGCATAAGTTTGTATTCAATTGAGAAAGAAAATAGTCTTTTTTCATCTTTTAAACATAGATTAAGAATTTTATTAACTTGCATAGCCACCTCTTATCCTTATGTATGCATTTATTTATTTTTAATTATTGCTTATTTAACTTAATTATAAAAAAATGTAAATTTATATTTAATTAACTTAATTTTCAAAGTAAATTTTGAGTAAACCTTAATTACCAAAAAAAATATGTAAATTTATATTTAATTAACTTAATTAAGTTATTTACTTTGGTAAACCACAGTTAGATCTTTGGTAAATTTTGGATAAATATTTAATAAATCTTAGGTAATTAAACTTTTGGTAAACCTTGAATAACTTCAATTTTTATTAATTTTTTAGTAAATTTTAGTTAAACACTGGACAAACTTGTTGGTAAACATTGGATAATTTTAATTTTTATTAATTTTATGGTAAAATTTAGGTAAATTTAGGTAAATGTTGGTTTAACGATAGCTAAATCTTGGATAAATTTTGTAAATTTTCAAATTTTATTATTTTTCTAGTAAATATTAAGTAAACATTTGATAAACATTGAGTTTTAATATTTTTGTAATATTTTTTGTACTTTGGCATTTAAAAAAAAAAAACTTTAGCATTTTTTCTTTTTTAAAAAAAAAATTTAAGGGACAAGACGTATTTTGGTAAATATTTAGACTTTTTTTTTTCCATTTTTGTAAAAATTCCAAAGAAAAATGGTTTGGATCTTTTGTTATAATTTTCCCTTTTCTGCCCAATTTTGAATCTATGCAATCTTTGCTCCCCAATCAAATCAAACCCTAAACCCCAAAAATAAATAAATAAAATAATAAAGAAAAAAAAAGATAAAGGGGAATAAAAAGCTTTGGAGTAGAGAGCCATATATCTTTTGATTTATAACTTTGAAAAGAAAACAGCCTCTTTTGTAAAATTTTGATAGCTACGAGACTACAAGAATCTCGTGCAAGTTTGAATGGACCAAACCCAAACTAAAGAATCCATTGATAAAGACTAACACAATGTGCTTCCTTCTTTCTCATAAACTCTACCTTTAATTGCTGGTGGATTCACTTTAGCACCTTTTTAAAATTATTAATAATCTCAAGAAATTAATTAATCAGAACCAAAAAAGAATATAAAGATGCAAACAAGATAGATTGATATTGGTATATGTCCCTTTGCTATATATATGTTTGGCTGTTGAAATATATATATATATATATATATATATATATGTATATGTATGTATTATTACTTCTAAATATTTTCTTAACTATCTATTATTCTCAAACAAGTTACATACTAATATAGATTTGTGCCAAAAAGACTCATTAAAGAACAGATATTTCATTTTTTTGTTTTCTTTTTTTTTTCACCTCATATATATATTTCTTATAATTTGATCGCCATAAACCATACAAAAGATATATATATTGTTTTGATTACTTATATTTCACACTTTTTTTAAAAAAATAAAAGAAAAAGAAAAAGAAAAACAGTAAAGTATGTATGTATGTATATGATTTTTGCAAAGGCTGTCTACTCTTTCTCTTGATTCTTTTGAAGAAGAAAGGTATAGTTTTGTATATGATGATAACCATCCCTTTTGCTTTTTACTACCCAAACATAACAATTTTTGCAAGTAAGAGAGATTTTGAATACTCTGCCAGGGATTCTCAAAATAATTCCAGTAGTTTTCTAAAGAATACATCCAATGCATAGCAGACATCTTGTTTTCACCTTTCAACTTTGTTAAGCCTTTCTTTTCTTGCTAAACTCTGCCAGGTGGTCGCTTTGAGTTCCCAGCTCTCCTGAAAAATTAATACACATGGCAAAGATAATTTTAAAAAAATGTCGAAATTGTAGTGATGATAATATTTCCTTTTTAATTAATCAAAAAATAATTTTCTTTTTATCATTTATATAATATGAATAGCAAGCTCATAAAAATATAAATAAATTATCTCCCATGTTCAAAATGGAATATGAATTTATAAATTTATTCAATAAGTGCGTATTTGATTTAGTGGTATTGGTTTGGCGATTATAATTGTAAAATTTTAAATTCTCCGTAAGATCTCTTGTATTTAAAAAATAATGATAAATCGTTTTATCAGCCAAAAAAATTATTTTCAAGAGATGAGATAAAATGATAAATGTCTCTTCTCTTTTAATTTATGAAATACTTAAAATTTGAGGGACCCCTTTAATGGACCTATGTAGTGCGAGTCCAACTTAGTAGATAGTTGACACCGAAAAAAGAAGTAATATTAAGCGGAAATAAAAGAGTATAAGAAATAATTAACTACTAATTAAATCTTTGTGAAGAAAAAACTGTGGCTAATCACAGATCAGGAAAGAGTTGCTTCTCAATTTACCCACCAAATTATAAGACTGCATCAATCCTATTAGCTAATGGCTAATAACTAAAAGAAAGAAAGGAAAAGAGAGAAAAGAAAAGAGACCAATGAAAAGGTTATAAAGGTCTTGTAAATGTAGATAACAAAATAAAAATGTCACTTAACTTTGAATAAACATGTATTTAAGAGTGAAAGATGGAATAAAGTGAGAGAGAGAGAGACAAACTTTATTTCTTTATTTCATTTTGTTTTTTTGGGTTCCTTCTTCTTTTTTATTTTGTAATATTAAGTGGGGATTAATATATCTTTATGTCATGCCATACTATTTGAAGAAGCTTTGAATAACGATTCAATGTAACAGTTAATTAAATCATGAACACCCTCATAGTTTTTTATTTTTAATTTATTTTTCATTATAATTTCTAAACTCATAGCCTCGTAGGATAATGTAAGGAGAATCCTACGTCTGAAATACAAGGGATAGAATAGAGTCTTATAATTGTAATGCAATTAACTTCAGATTGATTTAAATCGTTTTTGAAATAGTAGTAAATTCGCAATTATCAAACTTGACTCTTTAAGTCCATTAATAAGACCCTTGTTTTAATTATATTTATAGAAAATACTTATTTTGATCAAGTAAAGTACTGTATATTTAAATTTATTAAACATCACATATATGATATTTTATTACTGATTTATGGTTCAATAAATAAAATAATTTATTAATAAAAGTGATGCTTTAATTTTAATTTATTGTTTGAAGAAGGAAAAAAAGGAAAATTCTTTTATAAAAAAACATGCATGTAAATAAGCAAATATATTGAAAGCAAAGTTAATTAATAGGTTAAGTACCTGTTATGAATGGGATCTGGGCCATTAGGAACTTTTCTATTGCTCATCATGTAATTAGAATCCAAATTTGGATCATAAACAAGCTTTTCTCTTCCTATAGCCTTCTCATCATCATCATGTTTGTTAATAATCCCACCGGACTGAACAGTAGTTAACGTTGTCTTCGTCGACGTCGTTTCGGTAACTCCACTTTCCAGTTGAAAAGAAGTTGCAACTGACAGAAACCAGACAAAGCCCAACATTGCAATTCCTCCAAATACCACCTTAAACAGCAAACAACCTCTACTACATACCATATTTCTGCTTTTGTCTGTCTCCTCCTATGTTTTAATTTTATCAACAGAGCAAGAAAATGCCTTTGTACTTATAAGCTACAGATTATAGAAGGCAAAAGAATCAAAATCAAAATTTGCTGGAGTGGATATCAGAGGTAGAAGGAAGAAAGAGTACTGGTCTAAGGCATGAACTTTTTTTTTTTTTTTTGGTTGAGTCACTTGAAGGGGTTATACAGGAGATTGGTAATCCTTATAGGTTGGAGTGATTCTGTTGCACTTTCTCGAAACCCAGAGAGAAAAACAGAGAGGGAGAAAGAGGGCTCAGCTGGCTTCGAACATCACAAGGAGGGAACCCCTTGCTTTATACCAACTCTGTATCTTTTTATTTATTTTTTTCTTTTCGAAGTGTATTTTCATGCAGCCATGTATATACGACAAGTAAAGAGTCTATCTTTCTTCAATATGTTACGTATAAATTGGGGAGAAGGATAAAATCATTAGGAAAAACCACAATAACATAAGATTTAGATATCCTTGTGAATTGAAAACTGACATGTGCTATATAATGGTAGACGGAGCTAGGAATCAAAGTCTGGAGTTTAAAAAGTCATAATCCTCGGTCTTAGGGATGTAAAAATAGATTTTCAAAAGAACAAATTTTAAAAAATAATATAAATTTATACATTATATTATATATTTTTTAAAAAGTTGAGAGAATATAATTACTCACACTAAAGTGAATGTACTGTTACTACTCGGCCACTGTAATGAAAGGAATTAATCTCCAGTAAGTAAAGGATCAATATATTCCTGGTTTACCGAGAATGGAAAACATTATTTTATTTTGCTATTCAAGTATTATATATATATATATATAATTTTTTTTCTTTGTGATTCATAAGCTATGGCTATGGCTTAAGCGAAAATGGAATTCCAATTCAGCCATATTAATTAGCATATTTTAAATGAATACGTGTGATTTTTGCACTTCTAAACAATTAGGTCATGTTTAATTTACGGAATACAATTTACAAGAAATAACAGTTATTTCTAAGGAATGGAATAGACAATCAATAGAATAGTGGTTTCTATTCCACAATTTGGTTTATGACTTAGAATTTTTTATTCTTATGTTTGGTTCATAAGTATTACTGTGTAGAACAAATAAAATTAAACATAAATGACTTTAATACTCTTATAATGAATTTCATTATTAGTATCAAAATTAAGTTGTCGTACAATTTTAGCTTGTTTTACTTAAAAAATAAACATATAATGTATAAAAAAAAATTAGCATGTATATTTTATTTTTTAAAAATAATTTAAATGCATAATAAATAATTTTTTAAAAATATTTTAAAATGTGGCTATTAATCTTAAAAAATAAAAGATATAAACACATATAACAAATAAATTCCAATTCCAATTTCAAACATATATGTTATTTCCATCACCATAATCCAAAAAAAAAAAAGTGTAATAATAATAATAATAATAATAATAATAATAATAATAATAATAATAATAATAATTAGGTAGCAGTGATGTTATCCAAGATAACTTATTCTACAAGATTAATTGAAAATCCATGTTGAACACGATGGGAAAGAATGAGGGTTAGGGGTAGTAATGAAAATTTTCAATTCAATATGGTAAAAAATTTATATTCTTTGATTTTGGAAAGAATTTGTATTTAATAAAATTGTAGAATTATAATTCCATGGAATTACAATTCCATACTTTCAAATTGAACGAAATTATGAATACAAAATTTTATGGGATAATAATTCTATTCCATTCCCATTAAATTAACCAAACATGACCTTAGTGTAATACATAAGCTTTCTTACAAAATTAATGTAGACTCAATAGGCAAGCCTATTGAGAAGACTGTATGCATGTTGTGATTATTTTTCTTCTCATTTGAAAATTAAGAAGACTGTCTATCATTTGCATATATCTACATGGATATTCTTTCTTTAGAAATTAGTAATATGGCCGGGATCAATCAATAAGAATTTGTAACATGTATAATATACATATAATAATACATAAATAAATATAAAATATATAGTATTATTAAATTAATAGATAAATATTTTCAAATAGGTGATTTTTATTAAAATTTGATAAACCGAGACAATTGGACTTCATAATAGCAGATTAAGTATTATTTCAAAATGATTTAAGCTAATTTCCAATTAGTTGGAAGAGAAATTATTGATATATATGTATATTGTATTTATATAAACCAATAAAAATAAATTAATTAAATATATATTAATAAATAATTATATTAATAATATAATAAACTGAATCTACTAAAAAAAATTTTTTTAGTTGCATAAATTATTTTTTCTATTTTTTAAACCCCCAATGTGAAAATTAGGTTAAAAGAAGTCAACGGAAACTGAAACTTAAAATCGACTTGATTAGTTGATTGTAAATTCCTATGCATGGGAGAATATATCGTGCTTGGAGGAGCTAGGCTAAAAAATGAAACAACAAGAGTGATAGAATGATGCTAATGAGTGGAGGGAGTTGACCTTTTGGCCATACCCTTGGGATCTAAACAAGATGATTTTATTATTATTATTATTTAAAAAAAAAAAGAAAGAAAAACTAGGATTCTTCAATTCGATCTTGGAATTAGAAAAGTCTACCCTCCAATGATTGAGAGAGCAGACGTCTTCTTTTATAATCATGTATGACCACATGTACTTTGAAAGTTTGAATTGTTTTCTCCTTGAAAACGTGGTATATTATAAACAATAGATCAAAGCTCAGTGGCATGGCACAATTCCACATCAGGAGTTTAAAAGAAACCCTTTGAATTAAATTAGTGTTATAGGCACAATCCCATATCAGAAATTTAAAAGATTGAAGAAGAATTTATAATTGTTTTGTATATTTAAATTATTTTAAATTAATGATACAATTTTCAAACCTGATATATAAACATATCCTATTCTAGCCATTTGAAATAAAATTTCTATCTTCTTTTCATATTGCAGAATACTCAACTGGATCAAATGATTTTGTAGCCCTTATATAGACTTCTTGGACAACACTTGAATTTATTGATCCGATGTCTTATTATTATTATTTTTTGGAAGTATTTTGAAGGTTAGTCAATGGTCATTGGCATTGCTACTCTACACGGATATTAATTAATTTCTGTTGAGTCTACGCATGCTTTAATAGATAAATACTACTTGTTCTAATATTTTTTATTCAAACTAGCATATAATATTTATATTTTTAATGCAAATTGAATAAAATAAGTAGATTGATGAATATAATACAAATATTTTATATTAATTGAGACAAATTAAAACAAAAAATATTGAAATAAGTAGCATTTCTCGCTTTAAATATTACTCTGCTTTTATATATATTCAATTGGATTGAATCTCAAATTTCTCATTAATTCAAATTTATGTCTGAAAATGTAATAAATCAAGAATTTAGATCTAGAAAACTTCTGTTTTGATTTTGACATTTTGTACAAGAAAAACAAATAACAGTTAATAAAGCTTGTGATACATTAATAATAGTTAAAAAAAAGATTTAAATTTTCTGTACTTTTTTTTTTTTGGTTACTAGAGTCATAAACGCCAATTTAACCGTTATTATTATTATTATTATTATTATTATTATTATTATTATTATTTGTGATTAATTGATTCAAAAGATAAAATACTTCTTTCTAATTTTTAAAAGTACTTTAAATTCAATATTTGAACTAAAAAAATCTGATTAAAAGAAAATAGACTGTTGCTATCTCATCATATCTCGAATTAATTAAGTATTAAAATACAAGCATAATTAATATACGCCAGGAATTGTAAAATTAACTAATTAACATCTCCACGTATATATGGCGGCAGGGTCCACGTATATATGCCCTAGTGAGTTGAACCACTCGTAGTTGGCAATGCTAGCTAGCAAGCTAATATAATTACTTCTCGAAATGTGCAGTCTCTTTGAAAGGAAGAATGGAGATATATGATCTGATGAGAATATATTAAAGGTAAAATTATTATTTAGCTTTTTTGATATAATATATTAGTAGTTTTAATTGAAATTTAATTTATCATATTAGTATTTTTAAGTAAAAAATAATATTTTTTTATAATTAATAGTAAATATTTTAAAATTTAATAGAAAAATTGAATAGATAAAATAAAGTGGACAAATAATATAATTTTTAAACCTCAATAGAGTAATAGTGTAATATATCAAATCTTAGAAATAAATAGTAATTTTTCTAATATTAAATATGGTAAAACTTATATAATATCTATATATGAGATATAGGTAGTAGAATATAAAGGTTCTTTTGATTATTATTAAGGAATATTATTGTAGCAATGTTGCTCCATATGTTGAAAGCATTTGGCACATTTTGTGTTATCCATACCATATACGAATCTTACTGTACAAACATAAAAGTTTTGTGTTTGATAGAATCCAATGCTTCTTCTCATCTCTTCTGTGTTAGCTTATCATTCAAGGTACATATCTTTCCATATATATACTAATTCATTCATTAAGAATTTTCGACTTTGCCCCCCTTTTTTCTTTTGTTTTTGGGCATGATACGGATGCTGGTGGCCTAAATGCAGTGCTGTTTGCACTACTATTGTGATCTTGACGTCCTCTTGCTGTCTTCCATATCTATATATATACACACAACAGCGCCGCCTTCCCTTTATATATATATATATATATATTCTGACATCCACCAACTTAATTAACAAATAACAATGGCCATAATGCATATTAATATTATGGAGTATGTTTTTAATTTAAGATTTAAATTCACAACTAATCTTAATGCGACTTGTTGGATTTCTTTAACACCCATGATGGAAAATTTGATAATTGTAAATAAAATAATAATAGAATAAATAAATGAAATATAAAGATAACTGCAGTGGGCAGTACTTATTATGAAAGTGGGGAGTTATTTCCTATGTGAGAAATAACTTCTACAAAATGCTCCCTCACAACTCTCTGCAACTTCTCCAATTCACTCATCATCCAACCCACATGAAATTCTCTCACAAAAAAAAATAAAAATAAAAAAACTCAAAATCTTCCTTTGTGGATTGCTTAAAGAGGTAAGTCATCTAAGTTAGTGAACCCTAATTTCAATTCGTTATATATTAATGTGATCAGAATTCGATTATGCATATTCATGATGTTAGGAAAATTATGTCGAAAATTGGTTTGAATTTTGTGTTATATCCATACCAAAACCAAAATTATTAATATCAGAAAGATTAAGTAAAGATTGAGATAAAATTCATTAATTGCACGTACCTAAAACATAAACCAAGTAAACAAATCACTGTCCCTTATGGATTCGTACAAGACAGCCCACAATTTGGATATGTGATTAGAGACAAAAGGAACACTTGGGTGAATTTTATATATTCTACGCCATGAAAACCAACAGCTAAGCAAAAGGTTTATATGCTTAATTAAATAGTACTAAATAGTCTTCTTATATATATTTTTTTGAGTGGAAAGTAGTCTTCTTATACTTTAAAGATTGGGATTGAATCATTTTTAGAGGCACGTACGACAACTTTCTTTCGTAAGTTTCTTGGCATATTTAATTATCAATTCATATCAAAACTTATTAATTAATTAATTAATTAATGCTGGAAAAAAAAATAAACACATTAAAATAAAAAATCAAAGCACAAAAAAAAAGGACAAGATTTACTTGGTTAAGCTTTTGATTGCCTATATTCATGGAGAGTAACAGTTATTCACTATATGCGAAAATAAAAATTACAATACTATAATAAAATTGTATATTTCTTAAGTTGATCAAATTCAAAACCACAATTTATTATATGTTCACTCTCACATAAACTAGATGAATAACTTTTATCTCTCTAGAACTTTTAGAAAAAATTTTCAAAACTCTCAAATGTATTTTTCTAAACTCCTTGAATATTTCCCATACCCAAGAATATACAAACAAAAATTCAAATTTGTGAATCCCCAAGTTGCTCTTATATTTACTCTCTTTGCTTCATATCTTAAAGCCTTTATTTTACTTACATTTATGGGTCCTCTAAACTTGTCAATCAAGAATAGAAATATCATTTCAATTAAGAATGCTTTTCTTATTCTATGTCTTAATAACTTATTTTAATTCAAGTCTAATTTGGATTTCCATAATTTAAAAATCAATTCCAAGGAATAATAAGGTCTGTTTGGTATCTTTTACTTTGTTGAAATTCTTGCATTCTAAACATGTTTGAGCAGCCAGAGTTAGGAGTAATATCAATAAATCAAATTGGATTTCAAGCTATCGTGTATATATATAACTAAGTGCATGTGAGCGATAGATGAAGAACTCAGGGGATGAACCACGTAGCCTACGCAGGAATGCCGCCTACCGAATGCAAATTCTTCAAATCAACTGTCAAACATTTCATGGGTTTCCTAGGAAATTTTCAATTCAAGAATTTAATTAGAGAGAAATATTTTCTTTTTCTTTGATACCTCGAAGCTGAATTTTGAATTCACGACGTCTCATTTTTGTCTTGAGTATTTCAAATAAAGAAAAGTATTTTCAAATAAAGGGGGAAATTGATTTTTTAAAAATGAATTTCAATTTTCTTAATATTATCACATCATACTGTGTATAAAAGTGGGAGTTAAAGGGACAGACAAAATTACCAAAAAATTAATATGATTGTATTATTAAATTTGGTTAATTTTGTCATTTACTAATTGAATTTATACTGGATAAATATATTATATATATAAAAAATTATATAACTAATATTAAAAAATAAATTAATAAAAAAC
>CATIWF010097168.1:0-12422 GCA_949630135.1 Balakata baccata
TCTTCAATTGAAGGATCTCCACCAATTGTATCTTTTCTAGCTATCTTTCCTTTGCTTTTATCACCAAAGTAACATAACCATCTTGAGTGAGACTTAGTTTGCTGAATTTTGTATTGTCCCATGTCATATGTCTAGAATAGCTATTGTCTAAATACCATTTGTTCAAGCTTGAGGTGCTCTTCAAACATACCTACAAAAGAAAATCAAGTTGATTTAGGTACCCATTTTAATATGGGTCCTAAGTTGTTAGTTGAAGTGGATGGAACAACCTCCTTTTTATGACTTGTTTGTAAATGATATTTTCCTTTTACCACCCAAATCTTTTTAACATTTACATCATTTCTCAAGAAACAATATTCAGATGTATATCCTTTTTTATTACAATAATAACATGTAATATGAAGAAAGATATGTGAAGCAGTTTTATCAAAATAAGTATCATATTTCACATACTGCACACAACCATTCATAACAACTCTTCTTTTCTTACTAAACCAAACAACTCTAGTTTCATGATACATAATCTCTTCATACAATACATGTTTATCATATCTTAACTTTTCAATCTCTTTTTTCATTTTATCAACTTCTTCATGTAATGATGCATTTTCCCTTGGTACATCATTATAAAGATTAATAACCTTAAGCTCATTATCTATGCATTTATCTACCTCCTTCATATAATCATCATGTGTATCTTTAATATTAACATACATATTATCCAAAACAAAATATTTTTTCTTTAGCTTACTATATTTATAATGTAACTCTTCAAAGCATCTCAACAAATCATCATCACAAGAAGAATCAGAGTCACTTACCTCGGAGTTTTGTTTAACATTGAGCTCTAATGTTTCTGATTGAGTAGTAATTGTTATATCAGCCATCAATGCCATATGAGCTATTTCATTTTCATCAGAATCAGTTGAGCTTGAACTTGATTCTTCATTATTACTCCAAGCTACAACCATAGTATGTTTCTTGTATTTCTTCCCTTTCTGTTTCAGTTTTGGACACTTGGATTTTATATGCTCAGGTTGGTTACATTCATAGCATATGATATCATTGATGCTCTGAGTTTTCTGATAGGTTTATGATTTTTTGGGTTTGCTCTTTTTCTTATAATTTTTGTATGACTTCTTTTTTCTTTTTTCTCAGCATTCTTCTAAACCTTCTCGCCATCATAGCTAGGTCTTCATCACTTAAGAGAGTTGCTGCTGTCACTTGAAGAAGCTTTAAGTGCAATCCCTTTTTCTTTCCCCTTCTTCTTTGTATTTGCATCAGTAATTTGACTTTTGATTAGCATTTTATGTGATAACAAAGAGCCAATTACCTCATCATACGATAGATTCTGAACATTCTTGTCCAGCAAAATTGCCATTTTGGACTCTCATCTTGATGTTAGTGATCTCAAGAACTTCTTAATTTGGTGAACTTCACTGATGGGTTCACCAAAAGCATTTGTGATGTTCATAAATAGGTCACTAGTTTCAGATATGGTTTCATCTTGCTTCATTCTAAATGTTTCATAATCATTCATCATAATATGAAGCCTTGAATCTTTAACTTCATCAGTTACTTCATAAGTTGTTCATAGCTTATCCCATATTTGCTTAGCTATATCACATCTAGCAACCCTGTTGAATTCATTTGTATCCAGCCCATAAAACAAAAAACTCATTGCTTTAGAGTTTGCTTTTGTTGCTTGCTTTTCTTTTTTTGTCATTTGTTTGATCTTCTTCTTTATTCCATCATCCTTTGTGGGATGAGTATATCCTTCCAAAACTGATTCCCAACAATCTAAATCATTAGATTGCAAAAAATGACACATCATTGCCTTCCAATAAGGATAATTACTTTCAGAGAATAGAGGAGGTCATGTGATGGACTGTTTTCTTAAAATGGAGTGGCAATAAGTGAAGGAGTTGGGTTATTTGAGGTAGATGCCATATTTATGAATCTCTCTAAGGTTGTAACACCTTATGTAAAAAGAGTTTGGCTCTTATACCAAATCTAGGTCCTAAAAGAGCAAAGAGAGGGGGGTGTGAAATTAATGAACTTTTAAAATAGACCCAAGTTTTTAGGTAAGCTGGTACGATTCTAATCAAATAAAATAGATTACCAAAGTAGAAGATGAAACTTCAAGTTATTAAAAACAAATTTTAAAATCAAATATGTTGCCCAACCTCAGTTAGTCTTTTGATCTGACAAACTATCACTTTTAGCAAAAACTAAAGGCTCAAATTTATTTTTAAATCAAAACCAAAGGATATTTCAAACTTTTTTCAACTAAAATTTGATTTGAAGAATTTAAAGCAACAATTTTGCAGCAATATAAAATAGAGATAAAGTGAAAGAGCTTGTGTAACGCCCACTAATTAGGACTTAGTTATAATGAGTATGTGAGTGATATATATATAGAAAAAAAAATTTTGATTAGAAATAAAATTAATAAATGATTAAATTAGAAATTAAAATAAATGTAATTGTTAATATAATTAATTTGATTAAATAAGACTACATAATTTTAGTAAAGACTAGTGGGACTCACTATATGTAAATGTAGAAATAATAATAGTAGCTAAATAGAAAAAAATAATAAAATAGAAAAACAATATAAAATAAATAATAAATAAATCAATAAAAAAAAAGAGGTAAAAATCTGGAATTGAAGTCGGCTACTACAGTGGCTGGCCAAATGGATTATAAACAAAGTCAAAGTTCTACATCTTTCCTTCCTTTCTTCTCTCCACGTTTCTTTTCTTCCACCCATCAGACCAAAATCTGCATCTCTTCCTCAAGATTTGAAGCAAAAATCACTTCAAAACAATTGATTTTCAGTAAGTTATTCTTCTCTCCATTGTTAGTGTGTTGTTGGACTTGCTAAAGTTGTATTATGGCAGTGTCTTATATTCCGATTTTGATGGTAATAATGACTGATTTTAAAGAAGTGTTAAACATAAAAGTTGTAGATTTATATCTTAGATTGATGTATATATAAATAATTTTACATGATTTGGTTGGTAAAAAGAGATATTTGAAATTTGTTGAAACTAGTTTCTGGAGAGGTATCAATGGGATGCCCTACTCTGTGGGCTTGTTTCGATCATCTTAGAGGTAGCATTAAAGGAAGCTTATAACATAAAAATTGTAGCTCTATGTGTTCTCTAGTTTTTCACCAAATTTTGTATAAATCCCTGTTGTGTAGGTTGAGTTATAGTAAAATGAATTTGGGTTATTTCTTAAGTGAGCTGTTTCCTTATACTTATGCAGCCTTAGCAATTTCGTACCCGATTTTGAACTCTTTAAATACTGGGCAAATATTTATGAAAGTGTTAGGGAAATGTATTAGGTATATTTTGGCAGAATTTTCACCTTAAATAGTTGTGTATTTTGTGAGTTACGACTATGAGAATAGGTACTGGTTTGTGATTGTCCTGTATTGAACCAGTTACATTGTCACTATCAATTGAGGACCTTAGAGGCCAAATTGATAAAAATTATAAATACGAAAATTGTTTCAAATTATCTTATCTAAGTACCTACAAAGTTCATAATATTATAATCTACACGTTAAAAGATACGAATTTTTAAAGTTTATGTCTCAAAACTGCCTAAGGGCAGGAGACAGGACAAAGTTTGGACTTACACCAAAAATAGGGTAAAGCTTCAAAAATTATGAAATTTTAATATGTTGTAGTATTATTTGTTAACTTTAATTAGAAATAAAAATCACCTAAATTGGATAAGTGTAGAAAAAGTTATAGGATCAACAATACTTTAGGGTTATACTGCTACTTAGAATAAACTCTAGTTATTTATTTCATATAAATTAAGAATAAGTATTCTAATCATGTATTAATCAATTATATACTCAAATTAGGCTCTAAGCAAGAAGAAAAGCAACAAAGGTAAACGAGCTTCAAATTATGGATTTTGAGTTTTGAAAAAACACTATCGATATACGTAAATATATGTATTTTTGTTTATCCAAAATCATGTTGTATATGCATAATATGTTATGGCGTAATTGACATCAACGAAATATTACTAATTATGATCATATAATGAAAATTTACTGATTTTGGTATTATGAGAAATTAATTTAAAGTATGTTAAATTACTTTAATAAGCAAATTATGATAAATAGCATGTTATTATATGATTTTTAATTAATTGGTGAATTAGTAATTCTATCAAAAGAAAATGAATATCTATCATGGAAAATAGGAAAAATAAATAATTAATTATTTTAATTGCTCATTTCTCTACTTGATAACTAAATTAGGATAGATGGTGCACCATTAAGGAAATTACGGTACCGATATTAATACAATTGAGGGCAGGGAGATTTTAGCTCCGCAAACACCCATGACCCTAGTTAGACATGGTTGTAGTTATATTCAGTCAAGATGGCTGAAGCTCAGCTTGCGCCTTTGACTTGAAATTATAGTGAATAGGGTGGCTGAAGCTCCGCGAGTGCCCCAACTTTATTTCCCTATATCCGGATAGTCCGAGAACGAGACTTGAGCTATCTAAATTATGAGTCAATAAATAATTAAAAAAAATCATAATTTGGCTCGTTTAGTTATGAAGTAAAAATTTGAATAATAACATAAATGGATTTTATGTTGATTAAATAAAATGATATATTGTAGGTTCTGTGTGAGTAAGTAGAAAAATAAAATATAAAATTTGGATATGCATATGCTTATTTTTATATTTCACATGTGTATAAAAATTTAATGTGTCATAAGTTATTAAGATATGCATTGTATAATTGTTTGGTAAAACTTAAATGCTTATATATACCACTAAACTAGAGATAGCTTAGCGTGGGTTTTCCTCATGCAGGAACTGGAACTTGTAGATAGTAGAAGTTAGGTTGATCAAGAAGAAGAAGAAAAATCCAAGCATATATCAGAAGAAACACAAAAGATATAGCTAAGGGTTGATTACATCTTACTTTTGTTTTGTTTTTAATTATGCATCTAAGTTCTTAAGTTGTTTTGTATATGTATTAAAAATATGCTTAACAGTTAATAATACTTGATATATATATAAATATGTTAATAGAGACTGTGAAGAAAAAAAAATTAGTTAGTTAAATTATTGCTTAAAAAGGGAAATAAATTCAAACAAGGTTATTTAGTCAGTTAAGTTTAAGACATTTCACTTACATAATGGGATTGTTCCTATTATATAGGTAGGGTGTTACAGCTTGACACAATGATTTATAATAGTTCGGCTTTTCTTAGCCTACATCTACTCCTCAAAATTCAACCTTAAGAGTTTCATTCCAATACTAACTCTTTTCAAGGGCAAGAGTTAAGTCAGTTTCAAGCTTAAACAAAGGAAAACATAAGCTCACCCTTACAACCATAAGTTTTTGCAAAGTAAAACTTAACAAACACTTGATTTACTTAATACCCAATGTGCTAATCAACCTAAAATAAGTTTTAGAGCTCTACTTGAAAACTTAGAGTATAATCACATCTCAGTTAAGCTCGAATTTAAAGATTACGAATGAAACTAAGTGCCAAAGCAAGTAGAATGACACAAATGAAGCTCAAGTGGAAGGAAAAGCTATTTGAGAAATGAAGAATGAATTTATTAGATTGATTTCTTGTTTTCCAACCACCCAAACATCATTTCAACATGTTTATATAGTTTTTGATATGAAAACTAGCTAGTAGAGATAAGAAATAATTTTTCCAAAACTAACCGTTATTTTGTCTTTTAGTGAAAACTCTCAGTGTACGTTTAGCATACTATTAGAATACTAGGTTTCTAATTGTATCAAAAATTAGTTTCACTTTATAAAACTCAAGTTTCACTTTTTTCACATACCACAATGGTTTTACAAAATAATCCTAATACACCTTATTGCTGTCCACATGCTCCTCATTCTTGAATGGCTTTTATCTTTAATCCATTTACAATTTCAATTCTGAAATTAAGAAAAAAATGTACCAAATTCTAACATCATTGTTTTATAATCATCAAAAGTTGGAGATTGCAGCCTTTGAACCAATATTCTCCCCTTTTTTTATGATGACAAAACCTTCATGTTAACTTAGAATTTGTTCAAGGTTAGTTCACACACAAAAAAACTCCCCCTCAATCCATGCATGAGGGTTCAATTAAAAATTCAGCAAGTATAAACAGCAACTCATATTATTAGAAACCAAATTCCTTCAAAATACCACTTAATCATTAAGAGGCATTCTGCCAAAATTCAACTCTAATCCAAATAACTCATAATGCTCTTTACTTTGCAACATACTCATTCAAATACTTATAGATCACAATGCATTAAGTACTAATTAATCAACATGTATAATAGTCATTCCCAAGCATTCAAAAGCAATACTTAATTAGCATATATAGCAGTCATTCACAAAGATTCAAAAAGTTCATAGCTGAGTCCTAAAATAGTGAAGTTCAATTGTTAAAAAAAATCCTAAAGCTAAGTCAGCTAAAGCAACTAACTTCCAAAGGTCAAGAACTTATTGTCTAAAAAGTTCTCTAAAAAGTTCAAAATAGCTTAAGTCCTTCTTCTCCCCTTTATTGTCATCATAAAAAAATTATCTAATGTAAATCTACTGAGGCATTGGAACTACCACCATGCTGAGTCGAGTTCTTTATTAAGATCAAGCGCTTACCACTAGGCCAAAAGCAATTGCTTGTGACAGAGGCGCAACTTTATTTCCTTAAACCCAAGGTGGATTCTTATAGGGCACCCCCTACAGTTCACCACGACAGCGCAGAGGCCCACTACTAAGCGATGGACGGACATAAGGGGCTTCGCAAGGCATATGAGTACCTCGGCAGGTTGGGTTGTCAAGCACCGATGTGGCACCCATATGCAACAGCGAATCCCTAAGGGCAATAAAAAATCCCATAATCCAACAAAACTTACATCCATATTATAAACAAAAGAATCAGAAGAGAAAAGGTAATCAAGGTAGTCAAAGACTACTTTATTCATCTTGGATTGCTCCTCCACAAACACCCTATCATTATGCTACAATCTAGAGAACTTATTTCTTCTTCTATAGTCTGAAGTCATGGTATGAAAAAATTTACTATTTTTATCTCCTCCTTTCAACTAAAAATTCTTTGAACGCTGCTTTCAAAACCCTTCTTCCTACATTTACAGATTATTCAGTAAAGCTCTTTATTCTTCAACTTTCACTATGTCACTACATTAGGAGAGGTCATTAAACTAGCCAGGTCACATTAGCTCTATTAATTTTAACGTAAAATTACAGTTTAAAATCCAAGCCCTATATGGACATACTACCCGCACAAACGACCAACCTATTCAACACACCCAGCCCATTGGAACTGACCTAACTCTTAATCACTAGCTGTCAAAAATCTTGCTCATGTAACCATGCGTTTTCAAACTGAAAATGTTTCTTCCTTCTAATCAACATAATCGGTTTAGTTGTCAGCTTAGCGGCATGATGATCAGATATAGAAGTGAAAACACAATTCAGTCTCACATTTGGGAACATTTGAAGCCACAAAGAGCTAACCATAAACCTATCCAATTTTTCCTCTACAAAATTAGACGTGCATATGCCTTTTTCCCAAGTGAAATTATAACCTTCAAGGAATAAATCATAGAGCTCACAATCAACTATTACTTCTCAAAAGCCCCTAAAAAGCCACTCCAAATGAGGAATAGACCCGTTCTTATCACAAGGACCAAGTAAATTATTAAAATCACCCATCATATGCCAAGGCATTAAAGACTTACTTTTTAAGTCACGTAAAAGGCTCCAAGACAAATGTCAATTAGATCTCTCTGGTTGCCCATAGAACATGTAAACCTCCACTCCATATTATCTTCATAAAAAATAATAGCATCAATATGAAATCTAGAATAGCTTGCTAATGAAATAGAAATATTATTATTCTAAGGAAGAGCTAAACCTCTACTCCTTCCTAACCCTACCTAGGCTAAAACACCCACAATAACCAATCAATCTATTTATTTCATTAATTTTATGCTCATGGACAATAGTTTCAATAAAATAAAATAAAAACTAGCCTTGGCTTGCAAGAAACAATTAAATTTCTTAAAGTTAATACTTCACGTGGGTTGGTAAGACCACTACAATTCCAACTAATACAACTTATTGGTCCAGGCGAGGCCCTTAAAAAGACTCAGTCGATATATTAACCTGATTGGATGAGGCCCCAAGCTACTTAGTAGAAGCCATGTTATTTCGGTCCATATTATTTCTAGAATTTTCCATGGGCTGCACATCATCTGTTTGGGCTTAGACCTAGACTACCCTTTTTCTTTTTCTTTCATCACCCAACTCTATTTCTGAATCTTCTCCCGTGTCCCCACTAGATTCCGACCTGCAATTTGCCTTTTTGAAAAATATTGGAACTAATTCCTGCACTGTTCACTCCATTCGAATTTCCTCTTGCCAAATCTGTCTCTATGATTTCAGCTTCCCCATTCTGGAATTCAAATTTTGAATTACCACTCCTCCTCCCCGAGACTGATAAACTAAATTGCAAACAGATTCTGTGTACAGTATATGGAAATGGAAGGCAAGTGCAACATCTATATAAAAGATGTACATCATCATGAAAATTAACAAGGAAATAAAATTAAACTATGAATAAGAACATCGTAAAATACAGTGTAACACATATAATTGACGGTCATGCACTGATGCACATAAGCAACTAAGATGATCTAAGATTTACCGTATCTGGGCTATTAAATGAGAGATTTTTCTACCAAATCTTCAAGAAAAAGGATAGCTTGGTATTAAATGAGGAAGATTTTCCTACCAATTCTTCAGCAAAAGGACAGCTTGGTGGCGACAAATCAAACATTTGAAGTAGAAGACCAATCTCCTAACAGCCACCTAGACGGGCAAGAAGAATGAAATCTGAATTCTTTTATTATGGGGGAGAGTTAATTGTTGAAACGATGCATTTTATGGAGAGGGTTAAACAGGGGAAAGTGTGGAAAGATAAATTTATCCGTACAGGATACTAAAAACGGTACTGTTTTGAAATTGTTTTATTGGAAGTGGGAATTTCCAAAACGTGGTCGTTTTGTTAAGCTGACTTTTTAGGGAATGCACTGTTTTAGGAACAGTGGAAATTTCACGAGTTTTAATGTTTCTAGTTTTTTCTTTGCATATGTTTTTATATATTTTTTTTGATTTTTTATTAATTTGTTTTATTTTATTTAGAATGTTAATTAACTAATTAATGATTGAATTTTTTTTTAAATAATTGAGTTAAATATAAAGTTATAATACTACAAGCTAACTCTATTTCAATATTAATAAATTCTTGTTCATAGGTAAAGTTCTAATGCTCTTAATATTTAGGATGATGATGCATATTTATTTCAAATATTAAAAGTCATAATTTAATCAAATTACTAATTTATCTATTATTAAGAATCATATATAAAATAAAAGTAGTAAATACTTTACGGTTATTGTGTTTGTCCCCCATATTTATACTTTTATATATATTACGATTTTTTTAAGAATTGAGGTAATCATTAACGTACATTATATGTAATTATTAGATATTATATTCGTATTATAATTCTTATAAAAATTCTTAATTTGTAAATTACTAAAAGTCATATATAAAATAGATACGGTAAATACTTTACAATTATTTTATCCATCCCTATAAATTACTAATTTATTTATTATTATAAATTATAAATAAAATAGAGGTATTAAATAATTTACATTATATTTAATATTACTAAAAATTTAATATATTTATAGTGAAATCATTATTTATATTGGAGGTTCTGAATTGAGCTGCTCCAAAATACTTGGTAGATTAACTCCAAATATTAACTCAAAGGGAAAGAGACATAAAAATAATTGGTAGATTTGTCACCAATCCATTAATTACTATTAGATTTAGCCAAAGTATAGTATGGTCCTTCGCAGCATCAAGAAAAAGCGACTCCCTTCTTCCTTCTAATCATCTTTGCAAATTCTGCATAATAAAAATCCAATCTTTTTAGTGTCACAAACCTCGCCTTTTTATCAAAACCTTCTTCATTCTTATGAGTGTTTTATGCTAGTTGAGATAAATTAGAACAAAAAGTGTTGGAACAAGTATGATTTTTCTATATTTTGATTATAACCCCATAATTTGTTTTCTTTATTTTTTATTAAATTATTTTTCTTTATTTTTAATAGTAATTATTATTTTTTATATATAAAATATAATTATCTGGTCCTAATAGAACTAAACTTCTAATTAATGAATTATTAATACTATTTACTAATAAATTATTAAATAAAAAAATTAATTTCATTATTTAGTACAATCATATTAATTTTTTAGTAAATTTATTTATCTTTTCTACTTCTATTTTTATATATTGTATGATAACATAGATAATATCTTATTGAGATTGTGATGTGGCAGAGGACAAAAGTGAAGCATTCATAAAAGAATTTGAAAATTAAATCGAATTAAATTGAAGGGATTTTACATAAACGTCGAAAATTGGATATTAATTTACATTTTCATCGTTGCTCAAAGTTTTTTTCAATTTTACTGAAAAACAATTTTTTAAACTTACAACAGTATATAAATTTCAAAATCACCAAAAAATATGCGGCATACCTTCAGTATATCTTGGACATATCTTGGTTCAATTTTTACCAATAAAAAAATCATAATGTGAAGAATTAATTATTAAAGAAGAAGAAGAAGAAGAAGAAGAAGAAGAATAATAATAATAATAATAATAATAATAATAATAATAATAATAATATTCAATCAAATTTCAAAATATCACAAAATTCTCAAACAAAAACAGTTTAGTATGTCTTTTGGTATACTTTGGAGGTACCTTAGGGATACCTTTGAAAATTCCGTGAGAATACCTTGTGTATATCTTAGGGGTATCTTAGTGCTAAAACAGTTCTAAACAAATGCTATAAAGTCCGGTATATCTTGGGCATTCCTTGGATATATCTTAGGAATACATTTGGGCTAAAACAGTGGTAAACAAAGGCTATAAAATAAGATATACATCAGGCATACCTTACGTATATCTTAGGGATACTTTTAGCCTAAAACATCGGTGAACAAATATTATATGAAGTTTGGTATACCTTGGTTATATTTTGGGGATACTTTTGGCTTAAAACAATTGTGAGTAAATGTTATATAAAGTCTGGTATACATTAAGCATACATTGGGCATATATTGGGGATACCTAAGGAATTCTTTGAAAATTTCATGGGAATACCTTGAATATACTTTGGAGATAATTCGATATATGTTTGAAAATTCTATGAGAATATATCCAATATACCTTAGTCATATTTTTTATATATTTTAGAGATATCTTAGTTATTTTGAAAAAAAAAAGACAAAAAAAAAAAGAAATTTAATAATATAGCAATAAAACTCCAAAAAAAAAAACAAATTCAATTTCAAATCTTCCTCTTATAGCAACTGACGAACTTATCGAACTTAAAACGAAAGTCATATATTAAAAATAACTACAACATAATCATGAACTTCAATAATAATTTTTCTCTTATTCAAAGAAACAATAGGGAAGAGAGTAACGAGATCAGAGAAAACGATATCGGAAATAAGATTGTTGTTGGATTTGCAGCAAATGGAATAGAAACAAGATCGAAAAAAGAACTAAAAAATCTGTAATGATGGATTTCAGAGAAAACGAAAAAGATGAACAGTTTCAATAAAAATCAAAAATTTCGGTATTAATGAAAATAAGAAAAATTGAAACTAAATATGAAAAAAAACATTTCGGTAAATGTCGAAATTTTTTCTAAATTGAATTATTTGATTCAGTTAATTTGGTTCCATCGATTTTCAATCCTAGAAACTAATCAAAATAGAACCGAACGGATTGTAATTTTAGATTTTCAGATTATTCATCTGTATCTCCTCGTTCTCAACTCCTCAGTTCTCACGAATCAAGATTCACCCACAGCCTCTATAAAGCCGAAACCAACAGGAACCAACGCCATTTCCTTCCTTCCTGCGACCGCAACAGCACGGGCTGCAATCACCCAGCGACGCCATCTCTAGCAATCACCCATCAAGAACTGGATCATATTTATGCGAGCAAATTGGAATACACTGGTACTTTTGTGTTCATTGAAAGTAATAGCTATTTGCTTATATGCGAATAATACTGTCAAAACCCATCAGCAATTTGAATGGACAAATCTGTTTGGTGTGTGTTGATAATGTCGAAGGTACAACTAGTTAGGATAACTTCCTTTTCTTTTCCTGTCCCCTAACTTTGCTCAAAAGGAACGGACTTTGAGTGTTGAGGGCTTAGTCAAAGAATATGATGTTGGGAATTCTTCAACACCAAATTATGATTCAAACCAGAATCCGCCCTAATCCAC